>OMKN01065149.1:0-11075 GCA_900302345.1 Melanonus zugmayeri | reverse complement strand
CAGGAAAGACCAGACCACCAAAACACACAACTTGTGTGTGGGTCCATGTTCGCCCTCTCCCTGACTTTGTAGATCTACAGTTTTGACTGCAACCACACAATCAATCGATATCACGATAGATGGCCCCCGGCATGTCATCTGACCGACTGGACTATCTCGACCAAAGGAGCGACCAAAGTAGTGGATGATGTGATACAAGTCTGACTTGACAACCAAGCCACTCTCTGACCTAACAAAGTCTTTTGAAGTCCTGCTCCCCTCTTCTTGAAACTCACTTTTGTATCACTGCATGATACAAAAGTTCACTCCTCTTGGTTGTCTCTCTTTAAATGAATCATGTGGCATTGTGTATTGCCATAGAGTTAGAGGAGGTGGAATTGTAGGTATGTTCCTGTAGAGATGCAGCGTAGTGCATTAAAATGGAGGGGACATTTTGGGGGCCCGTGTAGGGAGACAGACAGTACTGAGCAGTTGTGGATGTCTTAGATCTTAGATTTATTATTACCATGTTTTGTATCATTTCACATTTTTCTATTTCCAGAACCATTCGATGTCTCCACTATCTTGCCAATGACATTTTTATTTTTCTACAAACTTTTTTGAATATTTGTTTTATGTCATTTTGATTTGTTTTCTTTTTTTTACATTTCTCATATTATTTTTAGTGTTCAGCACTCAACAACATCTGTTCACATCTTGTATCCATCCAAATTTATTCCCTACAAACTTCACACTCAAGACGTTTCGAGAAGTTTCTCACTATAAATAGCATTGGCTGCATCAGAGAAACTCTGATGTGCTGAATGGCGCATCTTGTGTATATAGTTGCATCTACACCTATCTATTTAGCCATATTACAGTATTATAGATATGTACATGCTCCTTATAGGTTCCTGTGCCTGCTGGGTCTGCATCGAACGCCAGACCGATGTCATTATACTCGCCTTTGTCATCCAAAGTGTGATGTCATTATTGGTATGATATTGTAATTTCTTTGTGTAGAGACCTCTGTGTAGCTTTCTGTATCTGTCCGTGTCCTCTTTCCATGGTGTATTAAAACAATTGTTGTCTCTCTAATCAAACTTTTGTATACATGACCATCGCACAACGCATAGCCATGTAAGGAGCAGTATTTATGTATATGTACAGCTGAATCTTGTGGGCGCACACTTTATTTTTTATTTCTTCAACCCATTTTCATTTAAAATGCTATGGATCATAAAAAACAGGCCTAATCATGCCCTGTTTATGTATATTTTATGTAGGCAGTTTGCATTTACATTACAAAAAAAAACATAGAATGTATTATTTTAAGCCTGGGTAAAAATATTATTTCATGCCAAAAATGTTTCGTTTGTGTGGAAAATATGACAAAAGTAATTGTGGAGCTGAGGTATTTGATATTATGAACACATGGAGTTTGGTATGAATATAGCAAGACCGGGAGGGAGAGCTTTTAAGATAATGAATGTAAATACAACCCTTACAGATTGTTTTTGTTGAGTTTGTTTGATAATGAAATGTGCAAATTTAAAACCTGTTGAGTTTACTTTAAAATGTTGCAAGTAGTTATTTTTCGTCTAGTACTGATGCTATGAATCAACACTTTCCTTATTTGACAAATATTTGCAGTTGGCTGTTTTAACAAATAGTTGGAGGAAAAAAAAATCAAAGACAAAAAAAAAAATCCAACATTGTTTCTTAAATGTTTGCAAACACTCTTCGGAAATTAAAAAAGAAAAAAGAAAAAATTGTACATTTAAAATGGTCATTTAGTGATAGTAGTATAAGTCCTGACTAACGCTTACATTGCATCCACCATCCATAAACCGTTAAAGCATTGCAGTGCTGTGAGAATCTGTGGAGTCTTTGTCTGATGCAGTTATGAGGTAAAAGTATGCAGTGAGGCAGTTTTGGGAATGCCACAGGGAGTAGCTATATGCAATGTTGCTGTCTCTGCACTCGCCGCTCCAACAACAACAGCAGCCCGCTTCTACTGGCCAAGTAGTCACTTGTTGCCAGTCCCTCAAGCAACACTCACTGGGACAGGGTGTGGGGCCTCGTGACGCAGAGTTGGCCTCCTTGTTGCTGTGCAGACACACTCAGGACAGAAACTTTTAGAAAATCTATTTTCATACATTCAGGTGACGCAAAAGTGATGCTAAAAAAAAAAACACCACGCCAATATTCTATCTAGACTATCTGCTGCTAAACGTGTGTTGTGTTGTTTCGTGTCGGCGTCAGGGCGCATCATGTTGGCTTCGAATGAGCATAAAGAGTGTACGCAGATATTCACTCCACCAATACGCGCTCTTTGCTTTTCATGTGCGGAGGAAGACAAGGGGTCGTTGACCTTCGCTTCTCCCTGGCCGTATCCCCCCCTCCTCGTTTTTTATAGACCATAAAAAGAAAAACGTAAAAAATAGAAATAAAAAATGAATTGCTGCGTTTAGCGAGAACAAACCGTAACAAAAACAAACTCAGATAGGAAAGGATGATTGAAAGTTGGGGAAACTTGGGGTCTTTATGTCAAGGAGAAGTTGGGCTTCAGTGTGGTGTGTGTGTGTGGGGGGGGGGTGTTGGAGCTGTGGGATCGAGACAGAATTTGGGGTCGGTGGGTGGTTCACCAGGGTGTGACGTGTGGACAACATATGGGGCCAAATATGGGGCCAATTATTATTGTATCTGCATTATGAATCAACCACTGTAACTGGATATACAATGATTACTAATAAAGTACCTGGATCAATCTGTTGCAAAAGACGAGTCCTGTTCACAATTTCCAATTTCCACAAGCCATCGCATGATCATTTGACAAACCTCATCAACCTATTCAAAAGAAATGAAATACACATCAGATTTGCATGAGCAGAATACTCATGCACTGTTTATTTGCTATATTATATATATATATATATATACTGTATACTCAGATGTGAATCGATTTTCATGAGGTGCCGTGGGTCAGCGTGAAGTGGTGTTGAACTGGTTAAAATAGTCTCCACTAGGCTTGTTGGTGTACAGCTTCTTGTCCAGGTACTCCTGACTGTGGAAGACACAGAAAAACACACACATTGCCCTCTCTTCATTTTGTAACCTAACCTATATGTTCATATAACTCAACAGATTATTCTCCATCAAAGCACTATATAGGCTGAATGTGTGTGTGTGTGTGTGTGTGTGTGTCTGTGTCTGTGTCTGTGTCTGCAGTGTGTGTATTTTTCCGTCCTCACTGTGCATGCTGCTCCCTGGCTAGCTGCATGTTGTCCTGGTCCAGCTGAATCTTCCTCTCTCTCTGCAGTTCTCTCTCTTTCCTCTCCTCTTCCTCCCCCTTTCTGGCCAGACTCATCTGCTGGAGATCCCAGGCCACTTCCCTTGCCCTCTCAGTCTCACGCTGCTTCTGCACAGCAAACAATAACCAGAAATAAGGCTTTGACAGCACACAATGCAATGCTGCATTCATTATTATATTCATAATTTGAATTATAAGATGAGACAAACTTTATTCATCGCAAATAGGAAATGTGGGGATATATCACATACACATTATATATGCATTATATATACATATTACATACAATCATCACATTATTAGACGTCACAATTTGGTTGCTTTATTAGTTAGTGCACCTGTCTGTGGAGCCGCTGTTCCTCTCTCTCCTTATAGATGGCGCTCAGCTGCTGAGGTGTCATCCCCCGCCACCTGTCTGTCAGCACCCTGCCCGGGCCTCTCTCTGCCACCTCTGGGCACTCGGTCAACATGTTGGAGGTCACCATGTGGCCTATCTCGGCCAGACTCTGCCCTTCCTCCTTCCCGCGTTGCTCCCTTAGTGTCTCCACCCGCTCTGCAGCCTGTGTGTGTGTTGGGGGGGGAGGGGGAGGTCAGCATGGGTTAATGTCTAAATGTTATAGGCTGATTTATACTTCTGCATTGAAGCTGCCATAGGTAAACCATGGGTCTCTATGTCCCCTGCCTAGCCCAAAGAGGCCACCACCATAGAATACGATATCCAAAAATGTAATGTTGAGGCCACGGATGACGTAGGTTGTGATTGGCTCGTTTTAGATTTCCTGCTGTGATTTCTGGTTCATTTCTTCTGACAGTGAAAACAACATGGGGCTGATCAAAGATAGACTCATTGAAGAGGAGGAGCGCATATTAATTTGCACAACATCTCGTCTGCAATCTTCTTTTGAGGTCTACACTACAATCAAGCGGTGATCTCCATAGCCGACACACTGATCCAGGACCGGTGTCATCATCCATCAATCCCCTGCTGTGACTAAGATTGGGGATGAGTCCAGGGTAACCTGAACTCCCGCTCTGCGGTCGACTCCACCCGTGGGTCTTGATTGGGTCGACCACGTATTGAATGCCCTCCAGAGAGAGAGATGAGTATTCCACTCTGCTGGGTGTGTGTTTATGAGTGCGCCTAGGCGTGTGAGTGGGTGATAAAGAGGCCACGTAATTGACATGGAAAACACTGTGGGGCGGGTGCTTTAGAAAACAGATGAAGACCATGCATACACCACAGCACTTACACCAGCCACGTTGCTTAGCACCAGCTAACGGGGTACCCCCCTCCCACACAGAACATGTGTATGCATCATTTAACATCTTTAATTACCGGTAGTCATTCAAATCTTTAAAAAAAACCCACCTGAGCACATCCTGTCACAATTCAAAACCCCACAGCGTGTTGCTTGGAAACACCCAGCACTATGGATGCAAACATGTGTGCGTGTGTGTGTGCGTGTGTGTGTGTTTGTGTGTACGTGTGTGTGCATGTGTGTGAGTGTGTGCGTGTGTGTGTACCAGAGCATGATTGTAGTTGCTGAGCGCCATGCGTACAGCTTTCCTACACTCATTTTCCAGAGCTTCCAGTTCAACAGCCCGCAGGTCTTGATGCACGAGTTTCTTCCTTACGAGTTCCTCTGAAAGCACACACACACACACACACACACACACAGACACACATACATGGACACACACACACAAGCAAATTGAAAATCACACACTATAGCAGAGCACTCTAGCCTCTCTGACATATAACATCTCTGTAAGACAAGCATCTATCAATGCCACCTGGGAATATGGTCTGTGCGTAGGAGTGCACAATGGTGTGTGTATGGGAGCGTGAAACACACACAGTATATGAGTTTACAAAGGCTATACGGTGTGTGTTCGCACTACAGTGATCCCTGTGTTAGTCACCTATACGCTTCTCCTTCATCCGCCTTTTCTCTGCGTCTTGCTTCTGTGCTTGTAAATCTCTTTCTGTCTTCTCTATCTGTTCCCTCCTCCTTTGGTTAGCTTCTACATCCTCTCCCTGAAAAACAAAAAACAAGGAAACAAAATGCTGGAGGTATAAGAAAAATATTGTAGTCATCCTTACATACACACTGTTTGAATTCATATTGCCTTTGTTGTAAATGTATGGGATTAGTAAGGCAAATATTTATATAGGACCCTTCAAACGGACCTGTGCATTTTGGCTAGAGGTACTCAGCTGAGTTGAATAGGCTTAATTGTGCTGGAGGCGGGGCCTAGCCCTTCTGAGTGGCCCTCTTGCACTTAGGACCAGTACCTATAGTGTCAGCTGTAGCGCCAGGCCCCGGGAACGTAGACCCGGTCGAACAAAGACATGGGAGCGTGGTCCTGGACAACTAACTGTGCTGTTCTGCCAACATCACTGCAGTAGCCCGATCCTGCAGATTTGCTCTCTACAACATTCGCAGGAGCCGGTCCTTTCTCACGAGGGAAGCGGCACAGCTCCTGGTCTAGGCACTCGTCATCTCCTCGACTACCGCAACTCGCTGCTGGCTGGACTTCTTGCCTCTGCTGTCAAACCACTAAAGCGCATTCAGAACGCTGCAGCACGTCTCGTGTTTAACTGAAGTTCTCCCATGTGACCCCCCTCTTCCATGACCTCCACTCATCAAATTCAAGACAATGATGCTGGCCTACAAGGCTGTCAATGGAACCGCCCCTACCTACCTCCAAGCGATGGTCAAGCCCCCCTCCTCTACCCCTCCCCCCAACAAAAATTTTGTTTAAAAAAATAAAAAAACACGTATATGTTTGTTTGTCCTGCACTTAAATAGCACTTAACTTTGTATGTTGTTCATCTTGGCACTTAATGCATACTTGGCATCGTATGTTTGTACATCTTGGCACTTAAATAGCACTTAGCAAAACTTGTTCTATTGAGATCTCTGAAAACTTGTTCTATGGACATCCTTACTGTACCGACAGGGATGTTGTTGCACTTTCTTCTGACAAATGTACTTACTGTAAGTCGCTTTGGATAAAAGCGTCTGCTAAATGCCCTAAATTAAATTAAATTAAATTAAATTCAAACACAAAGGCCATTCATGGTGCTCTACATACATTTAAAAAAAAGAAAGGACAATCATTCAAAGACAATTGTAGTAATGTGTAATGTACAAGAGTAATGTCTGTAGAAATTAATTAGGATAAATGCTTAATCTCAGAGATCTGCCCCCACCCAAGTCTTACCAGGAAAACTTGCATACTGGATGGCCCCAGCTCAGCCTCTGGAATCGTGAACTTGGCCGCCCCCTGCTGGTTACATTTGAGATCAGCATCACGGGAATCTTCTACTCGCTGATGAGTGGCCCAATACTGAGCAAGGTCACTATTTCTTGCAGAAAGTCTCTCCTCCTCTTCTCTGTCTTGTTCCAGCAGCGCTCTATCTTGACTGATTCTCAGGTGTTCTGTATTTGAATTGCAATAAAGTATATTGATTTCGTCGTCATGTTTTGGTTGAATTGATTTAATTCGCATCCATACTAGCTCCCTCGTTTACCAAAAGCTTTTTCTCGTTGTCTCTCTGCGTCTCGTTGGAGTTGTCTCTCCTCCACTTGTTGGTCCAAAGTATTCAGATCCACGCCCATCACTCGACTCCGCGTGTTGAAGATGCGAGCCCTGCGCGCAGCCTCGGCGGTGCGCCTGCGCTCAACAGCCAGTGTGGAGTCCCCTGACCGATCCACCTGGTACATTCTGCAGCACACAAACACTATTACTAACCCTAACCCTATTAGTAACACGAACCCTATCATTACTAACCCTAACCCTATTACTAACACGAACCCTATCATCGCTAAGCCTAACACTAGGCCTTACTAACACTAACCCCAGGCCTATACCATTTTAAAGTTTTATAGTTCTGTATATGACTGATATCGCCTCAATTTATAGCTAAACACATTCTTTATATTTAATCAGATGTGGCAGCTGGTCTATATGACCACCCCATCCACAATGCAACAGCAACGCAAATTGTCGAAGCTATCAATATGATAAACACTGCACAAATGAGCATTTATATGAAATCACTTTTCAATGTTGAGACGATTTAGTTTTGAGATATTATGGTTTCTGAGTAAGCATATATCAGGACGTATTTGAAACACTTAGACTTACTTACTTCTGACGTTACAGTTACAATCAATATCGCCTGGAAAGTAAACTCTTCACCATCCTCTTCTGTTAGAGTTCTTTGTAACCATAGTTACACCATTCTGCGCATGCTTGGTTTCGGTAGTTATGCAAATTGTTAGTGTATAACAATTTAAATTAATTAAGGCCTTTTTTAATGTAGGCCTTTTATATTATGGTGTAGGACTAGTTGTTGTTAATTAACAGTAACAGTAAACTAATAATAATAATTCATATTATAGGACATTGATCATCCAGCCCTGTCATGTATTTATTCGGAAAAACAAACTTCCTAGGTTCACATCAAATACATGCTTTCTTCAATGGATGAAATTCTTATCTGGCAATAATGATAAGTATCATTAAAAACGAAATGCTATTTTCTCACGTGATCTCGCGAGAGGTCATGCAGTCACGCTTCTCGCGCGCTCAGGGCTTCCTGCTGGATTCTAAAATGGCGCATTGTTGTCACAAACGTAGTGTTATGTTTTCGTAATAAGATTTAAATAATGTTCAGTTGATGTGCAGTATATCATGTGATTTATGCATGTGGTCGTTTTTATTTTAGTTTAAAAAAATCAATGCGTTTGCTTGCAGCTGAGACGGCTTTTGAGGTTAACGTCGCCTGTTGGATTTAAGTACCACTTAGCTAACGCCACAAGACACTTTCCCGCATTAACTCGAGATTGTGCAAACATGGGGTATTTAAAATTGATAGAAATTGAAAACTTTAAATCTTATAAAGGAAGACAAATTATTGGGCCCTTTCACAAGTTCACTGCCATCATCGGACCCAATGGATCAGGTATGTTATCAGTTCGTGCTAACTAAGGAAAGCTAGCGGTCCTGCTAGCTCCTCGTAGCTCCTAACTGTACCGCTACTCATGTATTGTATGATTCCCAGTTATTACGATTATATAACACTGCCCTGCACAGCTCTTAGCAGTTATTCGGTATGTTATTGTTTGTGCATTTGTATTTTGGCAACCATGTCTAGATATCTAGATAGCTATTATGTTCTTAAAATAATTAGCAAAATGTTTATAAATGATATTGTGTGCATTCCGTGTTCCACGTAAACCATGATGATGGTTATATGATGACTTTGGTCTTAGTGGCATCGTTGTACTCCTGGCCTGACGTTCAGCTCACATACATTTACGGTTTTATTTACATCGACAGATGTGGGTTAGGTAAACAAATAACTTGTTTATGTGCTGTTGTGCATAGTATTTATTATTTGACTTACTCCTTCGGTATCCTTGCAGGTGCAAATTGCAATTATCTTGTATATTAAATTTCCTATGTTTTGCAGGATTTTCAAATGAGAATGTTTATATTGATCTGAATACTTCACTTTAGGTAAATCCAATCTCATGGATGCCATTAGCTTCGTGCTGGCAGAGAAGACTAGCAATCTCCGTGTGAAGACATTGAAAGACCTGATCCATGGAGCGCCAGTGGGGAAGCCAGCCGCCAACAGAGCCTTTGTCAGCATGGTGTACCAGGAAGACAATGGAGAGGAGCGCACCTTCACCAGAATCATCATTGGTATGCCATATGCCATGCTATTATGCGTTTATTTAAGGAAGTTCTATGAACCTTGTCTTTCTGATTCATATAGCTCCTCTGCCATTTTTAAACTAAGTTGTGCAGCACTAGCACTAGTTACTCTAGTTTTGATTGTATGCTTTGATTGTGCTTGTCAGTTCCTTTGGATAAAAGCGCCCGCTAAATGTCAATGTAGAAATGGTTTTGTTTTAAGGCTTTAATTCACAAGAGCTCTTGTCTTTAATGTGTGGTAGGTTCATCCTCCGAGTACAGAATCAACACTAAGGTTGTGAACCTGGCAGAGTACAGCGAGGAGCTGGAGAAACTGGGCATCCTCATCAAGGCTCGAAACTTCTTGGTTTTCCAGGTAACATAATAAGTTCCCAGGGGTTGACATAAAATATGTATTGTTTATCTGGTTTACTATTAGACTACACAGTAGGGGTGGGCATCACAGAGTAACTCACGATATGATACTATCACGATACGTTGGCCACGATAACGATGGTATCACAATACAGCGATAATCGATACATTGCAAGACAATTAATCTACGATGCATCACAATATCTGTGTAACTGAAGAAGAAAAAATACAGCTAAAAAAGCAAAAAGCAGGAATTATGAATAATGATAATAACTTTCAACTTGAAAGATGATGGTGCATCTCTGATTAGCTTTCCCCCGCTGTCCGCCATTTTCCCCTCTGAGTTATTCGTCTTCTTCACTGCAAGTTAGTTAACTTCCGTTCACTTTATCCTCATTCATTTGATAAGCACCACCACAAGGAGTCATAAAGTAGTGACTCTGGTAAGTCAAAATGGTAACAGGCTTAATGCGGGGGAATCCGTTTAGAGCGCCAGCATGTTTTAATACAAATATCGATATTTGGCACCAGTGTATTGATAACGTATCACAAGAGGAAGTATCACAATATATTCCAGTATGGATATTTTGTCCCACCCCTACTACACAGTAAGGAAGGCGGTACATCAACACGGCTGATGTTGGCATTTTTCAATCACTACATGTTATTTTAAACAACATTTATGACAATTACTAATTTGGACACAGACTAGAAAGCATCAATACACACTAAATTCTTATAAATACATGGCAACATCCTTGGGTTTTTTGTCTCTTTTACAGGGAGCTGTGGAGTCCATCGCGATGAAGAACCCCAAAGAGCGCACGGCTCTGTTTGAGGAGATCTCCCGCTCTGGGGATCTGGCCCAGGAGTATGACCGCAGGAAGAAGGAGATGGTGAAAGCAGAGGAGGACACTCAGTTTAACTACCATCGCAAGAAGAACATCGCTGCTGAGCGCAAAGAGGCCAAACAAGAGAAAGAGGAGGTGTGTTGGGCCTTTTTTTTCAAATGGGCAGAATTTAGAGGCTATATATATAAACAGATAAATAAACACGGCACATAAAATATTACAATTTTGAAAATGCCTCAATGAAGTGCTGGTGGGCTGCTCCGCAATTTCACCATACCATGAGTTCACCTTTACTTTACACCTACTTCATGATATTATAACATGTACACTACCGTTCAAAAGTTTGGGGTCACCCAAACAATTTTGTGTTTTCCATGAAAAGTCACACTTATTCACCACCATACGTTGTGAAATGAATAAAAAATAGAGTCAAGACATTGACAAGGTTAGAAATAATGATTTGTATTTGAAATAAGATTTTTTTTACATCAAACTTTGCTTTCGTCAAAGAATCCTCCATTTGCAGCAATTACAGCATTGCAGACCTTTGGCATTCTAGCTGTTAATTTGTTGAGGTAATCTGGAGAAATTGCACCCCACGCTTCCAGAAGCAGCTCCCACAAGTTGGATTGGTTGGATGGGCACTTCTTGCGTACCATACGGTCAAGCTGCTCCCACAACAGCTCAATGGGGTTCAGATCTGGTGACTGCGCTGGCCACTCCATTACCGATAGAATACCAGCTGCCTGCTTCTGCTCTAAATAGTTCTTGCACAATCTGGAGGTGTGTTTAGGGTCATTGTCCTGTTGTAGGATGAAATTGGCTCCAATCAAGCGCTGTCAACT
>OMKN01065145.1:0-10657 GCA_900302345.1 Melanonus zugmayeri | reverse complement strand
CTATGGGCCTATGGCAGCCCACGGATGATTTATTAGAACATAAACAATCAGGAAAAAAAGCTGTTTCTGAGCAAGAATGAGAGCCAGTTCAATTTCATCCAATAGGAAACAGTTTTATCCGCTTTGTCCCACCCCTACGACCCGCCCTCTCTGCGCGCGATAATTACTCATCATTCTTTCCGGTCCCGCCTTCATTTTCAATGTCAATAATCTGGCCCTCATAAGAAAGTAGTTGAATAGCCCTGCTCTAGTGTCTAGATAATAACACTGTCACATTTGGTTTTACCTGTATTTGGTGTGTGTGTGTGTGTGCGTGCGTGTGTGCATATGTGTGTGCATAGACGCTTGTCTGTGTTTCCATGCCGACCGTGTCCTTCTCCATCTCCAGCCCTGTCGTCAGCAGCGTTCTACCATGCCGTTCCCATTACTGGCTCAGCGGAGTGAGGTGAGCGAACCAACAGGCTCACACCCGTCACCATAGCGACAAGTGGCAGCATAGAACCGTGGGCCCGCTGACATCAGTCGAGAAGCTGAATTCCACCGATGCATGACGTATATACAGTATACTGTATATCTAAAATCATATCTGTTAACCAATATACATGTATCTATGAAGCATGTATAGTATATATATGGTGGGGAGAAGAAAAAAAATACTATTGTAAATTTCACTATCACATCTATCGTGTGTGTGTGTGTGTGTGTGTGTGTGTGTTGTGCCCCCATGTGGGAGTTTGTGACATCAGCAACCAGTGGGAGTGACAACACCCTTAAGCTTATTTCTTACACACACACACACACACACATTCCCAGGTGATGCAGATTTAGATTGTAAAGCCCCAGAAGATCTTATTCTCATGTGTACATGGATTAAACTGGTATAACAATGTGACTCGCCTTCCAGGTTGTTTGTGTGTGTGTGTGTGTGTGTGTGTATATATGTGTGCACCTTCAACAAGTTCCTGCAGTTGACAAAATATATTTTTTCCAGAGAATATACATTTATACATTTTATTCATCCGAGTCTCAATATACATTTTTTTTATCCGAGTCTCATCTCCTCTTTCATCAGATGCTTCATTTATACTGCATGTGCACACACACACACACACACACACACACACACAAAATAACCAATGCTCGTGTCACCCTTGCATATCCACATCTACATAGTGATTGTCATGCCTTAATATGCCGTCAACCTTTAGGCAGCGATAAAACATAAGAGCTAATCCAATCGCCCTCTTCCTACAGCCGGTGGAATCAGATTATCGTTTGCTGGCATATGGGGCGAATTCTATTAGGGTTAACCCTGTCTGCCATTTAAACTGAACCTGAAATGCTCCAAATAAATGCATTATGTGTCATTTGGTGTGTGTGTGTGTGTGTGTGTGTGTGTGTATCTAGGAGCTCCCCCTCCATCTGCCTTCCATATCTGTCCCCTTTGTTTCTTGTTTCCAGTGTGCAGTTTGTCTGATCAGGATTAGGCTGTCCCCTGCTGGACAATCCATGCCACTGTAGACTATTTAAAAGGTGAACGATATATTGGTAGTACGGCGCAGGCACAGCCTCATGTTAACTAGTATGCCGCATAAGCATGATTCAAAATAATCATATTTACAGAGCTGTAGCTTCATGCAACTATGGGATTTTTTCTGTTCACCCCGAAAGGCACCATTACATGTAACGGGACAATATTTTGAACAGAAAGACAGATAGCCCAATTGGCTTTCTGATCATCTCCATGCAAAGCAGCTGCATAGATGTGGATACAGTAGAATCATGCAGAAAATCTAACCAAACAGGCACGTTTCACTACTAAAAGAAAGTCATGCATTGATCACACAGTTTAGATTTTTGTGCTAAAGCGTAATAATCATCTTAAATAAAACCTTTGTCTGCCAAGAGACGCGATCATTGTTATTATCAAATAACAATGATCACGACATTTTATCGATCCGCTTTATACTGACTGAGAAACCGTGAGCAGCCGTTTGCTCAAACTCAGCAGGCCTAAAGAAAGTGAAGACATCAGATCATGGTTTCTTTACTGTGAAACGGAATTAATTGATTGACATTTCAATGATGCGCCTCCCTCCGTGTGTGCATGCGCAGCATAGTTCAATCCTTCAGCGGGAGCACAAGCTCGTTCATACAGCCATGGTTATTATTCTACATCTACACGATTTTCGTCTTTTTTCAGTCCACGGAATATTGCAGAAAATTCAATTTATATTATAGTGCCTCTGCTATGGGCCGGGTAAACAAAGCAACAGCTATCGTTTGCGCCAGTAGCGTTGCCTCTCGAGCCAAGCACAACCAATGTACGTCATCGACCCAGAATGCATTGCACACGCAACGTAACGGCGCCCTCCGTAGGTCAAACTAATGTGTTAAACGCTGCGGATTTGATCAACAAAGAAAATATTTTATGTGTTTCTAACAACGTATTTTAGTAAGAAATGTAATAGAGTATTAAGGCCTACAAGTCTTAATAGTCGAGGTTCCTTTTAACAGCTATTTTATGTAGCAGGAGCACACAAAGAACACAGACAATGAAAACAAACTCAATTCTACATATAAGCTTAAACATTTTTGCTAATTTCTTCAAAAACGTCTTCTTTCTGCGTCCTTTTGTCGTATACTGTGTCCACACAACTATTACCTACCACTGCTACTAACTAAGTGGTTTTGCCACTTCCTTCAATCGTGGTGGGGATAAAAGTCTGTGCCAGCTACACCTGACATGTGGACCGTCCCGTCTGTTCTGAACACAGTGTGGCAACAGTTACTGTTAGGGCATCTAGCACTACGTTAGCAGTGCCCTATCCCTAGATCTCCAAATGAAATGGGACAGCCTACCCCTACACACGAGCGCGCAAACGGAGGGGTAGTGCTAATGGGGGGTACTGGGACACGGCCTAACTGCAGGAAGTGCTTCTGCTTGACCAATCAGAGGAGCAGGAAGACGTCCTCTTATTGCATCGTATCGGCATATATAGTTCTGCTGCATTTCAGAGTAGCATGCATACAGCACACCTATGTGATCTACAAGTCTACCTCTCTCACTCACACACACAAACACTAGTTATTGATGTGTGTGTGTGTGTGTATGTCTGTGTGCGCATGCGTGTGTATGTCTGTGTGCGTGCATGTGTGTGCGTGCATGTCTGTATGTGTGTATGTCTGTGTGCGTGCGTGTGTATGTCTGTGTGCATGCGTGTGTATGTGTGCGTGTATGTATGTGTGCGTGGTCGTGTATGTGTGTGTGCGTGCGTGTATGTCTGTACGTGTGCGTGTATGTCTGTACGTGTGCGTGCGTATGTCTGTGTGCATGCGTTTGTATGTCTGTGTGTGCGTGCGTGTGCTCGATACCAAGAAAGAGAGAATGACACATGCACAGTGACAGAAAATATATACTGGTCTCCCACTGCAGCTAGTCATAACCCACAGCTACTGCCAGGAAGAGTGGTGTGTGTGTGTGTGTATGCAGTATGCAGTATGCTCTTCATCTTTGCCGTGTGTTATGATCTAGTGAAAAGGGCCTGGTTGTGCACAATCAGCATCAGTGTCTCTCTCTCTCTCACACATACACACACACATAGACAAGCTCTCTGTTGCATGCGCGGCAGTGTGTGTGGGAGAGTGAGAGAGGTGTGTGTGGGCGAGTGAGAGAGAGGTGTGTGTGGGAGAGTGAGAGAGAAGTGTGTGTGGGAGAGTGAGAGGGGGGGTTAGAAAGCTGAATCATCACTATTAAACTCATCACTTAGATGGGAGCTGAAAGGACAAAGGCAAAGCAAGCCCATATGCAGGCACACAGACACACACACCTGCTGCATTCGGGAGAGGTGTGGGAACACCAGTTGCATTAACTTGTTCTAAACACAAGAGGGCGCTTCTTTCAAACACAACAGAGTCATTGGCCAGAGACCGAGGCAGAAAGAGAGCACATTAGATCATGACAGAATTAAATAATTGTTAGTTCTAATTAATAGTTTGGGAGAAGTAGTATGTGACATAATGAGAGTTCAATAATATGTAAAGTAAGAGAGAGAATGTGAGCTCTGAAGGAAGAAGATAATGAATGATAATGAAGATGATAATGAAGCAATCAATTAGTACGTGCGCGTGAAGTAAAGATTACCCCTGGCAGGTCCCAGAACATTTAGACTAGAATCTGCACACATTAACTTCCATTGGGATTTCAGTTAGTTGGGAGAGGTGGGAACTGCCTTTCACACCTAGATGGCCAGACACACGTGCGCACACACACTTCCTTATATTATGCCAATGCCACAAACACATACACACAATTAATAGCTAAATTGTATCGTTGTCAAACTTTCTACGCTACAAAACACGACAGTGTCACAGTCACTGAGAAAACATTTGTAAACAGCAAAACAGAAGAGTGTTCATGATGAGAATAATTAACGGCTAAGGCTACACGAAAAACGAGAAGGAAATTCACTGAACACACCCTGGATTGTTCTTTAATGCGTAACCTCCAGCCAGCGAGTCACGATTCAACCCCCCCGCATCACAGATCTAAACGTTAGCTTCACGTACGTGCTCTGAGTGGGTCTGCCTAAGCCTACCCTGAAGTGAGTGATGACGGGTCCCAGGTATATTTTTATTTTTAATATATTTTTTATGGCTTCATGGACAGGAGAGGAGAGAGACAGGAAAGTGGGTTGAAAGAGAGAGGGAATGATATGTAGCATAGGACCGCAGGTGGGAATCGAACCTGGGTCGCTACGAGGCTTATCGCCTATGTGGGTTGTGTGGGTTTAGTTTTACTGCACTTTACTTTACATGTTCCATCAGTCAGTGTTAAGAATGTGTGAGTATCCCTTCTGTGCAATGATGATGAATGATGAATGTAAAGTGAGACATTGGTCGTAAGTTATTGCATTAGTCAGATTCCCTTTATATTTTTTCTTATTTCTCCTTCTTGCTAATCTGGACCTCATGTGAATGAATGTACTTGGATAGATACTTGTAGACTTAAGTGTGATTATATAAGTTGACACATTCAAATAGCTAGTCCTACATGGAAAGTTAGTGCTCATGCAACCCTTAGTCACCCCTAGTAAAGTCCAACATATGACTGTTAAATACAAATTAAGACACAATGACACAGATGAGAAAGTAGACCTATACCTAACCATAAACAGGCTAAATCACATTGACTAATGTGACAAACTAAATGTGACAAGAACATCAAGTCACACTGTGGCAAAGACCCAAAACCACACTGAAAGAGAAAATGGGCTGTGAGTGAAAATGAACAGCGCTCTATTGGGATCTCTCTACTGTAACGGCGATGACGCCAGCTAGTGAAGCGTGTACGCTGAGCCTGAACTAAATCCACCTCAGAATATACATTGATACGGGAAAATATCCGAAATATGGGATTCCAGCGTACGCTCCATCTACGCTGTAGACTTAAACCATAAGCATAGCTAAATAACGGGTGCGGCGTTATTATGTATGTATCATTATGTGGTGATGAGCTGTATCACGATTTTGCAATGGTTTGCGAAATCGATTGCAAAAACACAATCGTGACCAAGACACAGATGTGTCACAGCCCCAAAGATGCCATGAGATGAATCCATCAATGGACATTTAAAATTAATAGACTAAAAATGTACTATTTAGTCATGTTTTTATCCATTCATTAATTGCAAGTACGGGTTAGGCATCTGGCTCAAGGGGTGCCTACAGTACAGGTAGACTGCGGGTTCTGGGGTTGGAACCCAGAACCACCTGGGAGTCAAACACCCTAACCTGTAGACCATCATGTACTGCGATGAATCAATTAACCAATTAATCAATTAATCAATCCCACGTGCTTAATGATGGATCAGGTATCATCCTGGAGCAGGATGATACTGCTGACAATTGTAGGCCTGGGTGTGTTTTAATGTTAATTGACTGACTGGTGATGAATTGGGGGGGGGCGTTTACTGTGTTATGGGCAGGTACTCACTGCGACACTTGGCACAGCGTCCCTTGTCGTACTCCAACAGGTCCAGTGTGCGGCTGACCGGGCGTCGCTGACCGCCATCGCGTAAGCGAGCCGCCTCCTCCTTGGCATACACCCCTAGCTCCTGGGTGTAGCGCCCATACATCTGGGAGGGGAGGATCACAGACACACAGTTAGAAATCTCCTCCGTGAACAGTGCACATGCCTGGATCACCCCATGCTTATGCTATTCACAATTCACATATGAATCAGTTAAATGACCCAACATTAGGCAGATTCTGTTAAAGATTGGACAAAGAAATTCAAATAAAGCTACATTTTAGCAATTTGAAATTTGCACAATGGCGATCTTTCCTCACTGACCTGCCACTGGCCTAGGTGTTCCCATTCAGTCAGATGTCAACACACTACCGTGTTGATGAGATAGGACAAGATGAGTGAGAATTATATCACATACACACGTACGCACGCACACACTCAAAACAGTATCTTTGTTGATTCCAGAGAGGAAATCACTGTGACATCAACACATCCATGAGCACTTAACATAAACCCCATTCACACCCTTTCTGACAAACACATTACCCTGTGCACACACACACACACACACCAAGTCCAAATCCAAGTCAGCAGTAACTGCCTCAGGAAATGTTCTGCTCTGTACACCACATAATAGACGCCAGCTCCCCGCCCCACAATGCCCCTAGGCAAACAGAATGAGCGATGAACAGGAAGAGGAAACCTTTAAGGCTTCCTGCTTCTCCTCTACAGGTTACAACACCATCAGGTAGTTTAGCCACCATCCTCTGGGATGTGAATTGGCCAATGATTAACCAGATGCATAATAAATAGGCTTAGGCTACGTTTCCCGAATGTACCTCAGCGCCAAGTATGTCGTGAACGGAAGGTTTTCAAGGAAGATTTTTTTTTTTTTAATGTATGTTTTTTTTTTTGTATGTAGTTTCGTGTGGTTAGTCTATATTTCACAGATATTAAAAGCACCCGTCGTCCATGCCCCGCAGCCCCCCCGTGAAAACTCAAGGTATGCCGGTATCGGGAAACGCAGCCCTAATCATGATGTTCTAATTGTTTAGTACTGTTGTAATATTCCTATCACCGCTGGTTATCAAAAGGGGTCAAAGTTAAATATGTGCCCCTGAACTTTAAAATTTGAAAGTGAAAATGTTCTTGTGCCTGTCTTATTTATTCATATAATTAAATACATTTGGATTGTACAGGGGACATTATTCATGTAGTGAGTATATTCAGAGCACACACTTTCATATTTGAAATTGATTATTCAAGTGTGTAGCCTGACTTCATAAAAGTGAAGAAAGAAAATATTTGAACTCATCAACCACCCACATAACCCCCCTTTCCCACCCCACAGTAATCATTGTCCCTTTAATTAAACGGTTTTCCACTGTGGATACCTAAAACACAGGGAGTGACCAACTCCAAGGGACAAACAAGATAAACCACACACACACACACACACACACACAGGACAGTAGCTAGGTGCTTGTCATCAGCTATGACAACGGCACTGGAGCAGGTAGGTATTTGAGTTTGCACACATTTAGAAGAATCCAGATATCATTAAGCTATTATCGAAGACCTGGTTTCTTACATTAGCATTGTCAAAGTTTTGATTACATCTTGGGAGGCATGTGATTGCCCAGGTTATTGTGTGAACAACATCAGCATTAATATTTGCCAATTGTTAGAATGGTTAGAATGCATTTAAACCCAACGATAGAGACGCGCAACACAACTTCAAATGACCCACCATCAAGCCCTCTCATTCCCTCGCGTACAATCTGAGCCATAATAAGAAATTTAATGGAATCAAGTTATCGAGCGTTCAAGGTCAATGCTTGGGGTGATCAGACGTGCCGCTCAGTCGACCACGCTGAATGACATCAGGATGAGTGATAGGACCACTATGGGTGAACACATGGCAATATGGCGATTAGATCAGAGATAGAGCCAACACGTGGAAGAAGAAGAAGAAACCTTAAAAGATGATTGACATTGCTTATCAGCAGATATGGCGTTACGCTGGCATGGATTCACACAGCTGTCCTTGTCGTGTGTCAACCAAAATGTGGCCAAAAGCCAATCGTCTATTTACGATGAGTGCTGAGATATGATTCACTGGCTGCAATCCGATACTGCTTGCAGTGTGTGAGTAACCCACTCCGAAGATATAAGGAAGCACTGCAAGCAGTTGTTTTCGTGATCCCTTTTTCCTTTTTGTTCATGAAGAACCATGATAGTAATGAAACGGTATTGTGTGAGAAGGGCGAAAGAGGATACCAGATCACACAGCTTCATATTTATTTATAGACAAAAGGTGATGTTCACATGTCCAAATAAAACCTAAAACACCAGAATGAGCTGGGGTTGCAATGGGACTATTCGATTTTCCAAAAAGCACATTAAGCCATTTCATTTTCTGTGCAGATATGCCAGTGGGCTCCTGCTGACAAAACAAAAAAAAGACATCAAATAGACGCATGAGGGAAATAACAAAGACAGGAATGAGAGTCACAACACTTTAGACCTGTGGAAAAGAGGACATAAAACCGAATGAGCAAAACATGGACGTGAGGTGTGGAAGTGATTTGGGGTTTCCCAACAATAAATGCAGGGAGCTGGGATCAAACTAGAATTCCGGTCTGCGCAGCATTCCTGTACGTGCCCAAGATGGTCGGCCCAAGGTCTTAATTAAGCAACGAGACTTCAAATGCGGCAGGAAAGCCGAAAAACAAGAGGGGCAGAAATAGACTCTCAGATGCACCCCTGAAAAAGAAAGAGGAAAAAACAAAAAAAAACAGGCATCTATGGACTTTTCCAGAATAAAGGCAACCCTGGTTGGAAGCCTATCATTACACTGAGCTCGAGCAGAAATAGGCACTCTGCTAAGCATGCCTTCCTGGGCTAATTGATCCCAGATGAACGGGTCGCCTTGGGTCTAGGGTGTCCCGACCTGGGGTCGAGGGGGGGCAAGGGCGTTGAGGGCCAGGAGATCCACTGGTAGGCCTGTAGTCAAATCAAGTATCGAAAATATTGAGAACTAGAACGTGCATGAAGTGGGTTCCTCATCACATGGAAGTCATCACAAAAAGGGATGGAGAAATTGGCGTTCATCAGGGAAACGGCAAAGAGAGCCAAACCAATTCATAATTAAATGTTTCCTTTACATTGTCCTGCAAAGCCTGCCTCCTGCACTTCGATTGACAAGTGTTGTTGTGAGGTATCACTAGTGTTTCACAAGTGGTCCAAAGGTTAGAAGCAGTTTAGATATAAGGTGAGAAGATAGCCACACAAAACCAATACCTAAACATAAAACTAGACTGAGGTCACCTGAGGATCTGGGATCATTGAGGAGATGGGACTTGTCGGAATGCAGGTAGTAAAAGGAAGATTCCATCTTAATCCATTTCTGTTGTTTTGTGGTCAAAGTTCAGTGAGTGAACCTGTTTTACAGATAAAAAGGAGCGAATGGAATGGAACACAACAAACTTAAGGAGAAGACACACCTAGGACAGAGTCAGCTCATCATCAAAACTCCACATGTGAGGAAAACGTGCATCTTCTGGTTTAGAGAGCGTTCAGCTCTTAGTGACAATATCTTTTGTTTTACCAAATCTTGAATTGTTGATGTGGGGATATTAGCTGTCAATAACAAATAGTTAAGTAATTAATTTTACTCATCGACTCAACAGCCTCAAAGTAGACTAATAAGACCAAATAATCAGTATGCCTGTTACTGGAATGAAGACTTTTTGACACCGGATGAACACAACACAAAGCTTTCATCATCACTATCTAATGCTAACCATAATCCCAGTGTTAATTGGATGTAATGATCATGCTGTCCACACATCTATTGATTAACCACCCATCTATATCCAGGCCAACAAGTTAGGTAGCAAGAGGCTGTGCAAGAAAGGCGGGACACAGGGGCCAAGGGTGAGTGCATGGAGGTGACGCCATGAAAAAAAGAGCAAAGGGAAGGAGAGAAAGAAAAAAGGAGTCGAGAGAGAGAGAAGGAAGGAAAAGGGACAAAGTTGTTTATTGTCTCCACTCAGCCAATCCACTAAACAACTCAGTAGGGCCATGCCTCCCTGGCTCGGCCAATCACAGGGGTTAATGACTGCAGCAGACGGACTGCAGTTTAATCAACACTCCAGATCACCCAGTACAACACGAGAGCGGACACACATGGGCACACACACACACACACACACATACTCTCCTCTGAAATCATTTATTCAAACATGAAATTCTAAGATGGGGCATTGCCCATTTTAAAAAACACGTATACATTGCATCCCTAGCATATATATCCTGCTTCTTACATTCTCTCACGTACTCATAGCAACAACCTTCTGACCCTCTAACGCTTGCCAGAGAAGTAACCCTTCCTGCAGCACAGCAACATAAATAAAACACACGGCCAACAGTGTAGACTAATGTTGCAGTACTTCTATAGGGGAGGGCAAAATAAATATTTTCTACTCATCCAAACGTGCCACATTTGGGACAAAGGTAAGCTGGGATGAGGAAATCCTTGGCACATGGCACATTTTTAGTGTCGATGCATCTCTTGGGTGGCATGTGTGTGGTTTTGTTGCCAACTGCCACAAGGCAGACACA
>OMKN01065130.1:0-12498 GCA_900302345.1 Melanonus zugmayeri | reverse complement strand
AAGCTTAGAGATTTGCAAGTCTGCGACTCCTACTTAAGCCATATTGATTTTGACTGTCAAATTATAGCATGGCACACAACAGGCACATGCAGGGACAACTATCAAGAAGGGCGGTAGATATGATCAAAGCACCTGACAGGGCCTGGGTGGATAGCAGCCTCTTCCCCAAAGTTTAATGGGATGCATTTGAATGCCATCTGTTGGTGGTGGAATCTATTTTGCTATCTATAAGGATAGGGTCAGCCCAGGATGGAGATGAATGATATCCCTCCGGGGACACCGATTGCTGTTTCCAAAGTGTGTTTGAAAAGAGTGTTTTTCTTTATTTTTCGCTGGCACAAGTGTTTTTACAAAGTGTTTTTACAAAGTGACGTTAAAGGGAAGATTTACTATCCAAATTGTTCTTCTTATGATCTACTTAACCTTCCTCCACAGCTTCACAGTACCAACTTCACACACAAACTAATGGGATAGCACTGAGTGCAAGAATTTGCAGCAATTTTTCCCCAACGTGCCACATTCAAGTACAGTGAGTTTCTTAGTAATATTGTGCAAAAACACACATTTAGCAATTATAAAAACAGAGCGCTCTAAGCAATTTCACTGTGTACTTGTGGTGTGTAAGCATCATCAAACAAAACATACACATGCATGTGCACGCACACACACATACATGACAAGTACGTGCACGTGCGCAAAGACACACACACACCAGAAAAACAACACACAAAATGACACACATTTCAGTATATCAGTATAAAATGAGGGTAAAAAAAATGTACAGTAAGGGCAAACGTACTAAGCCCATGTCGTCTATAAAACGAGCCTCAACTATGACAAAATATGTCGCGTTGTAAGCCATCATTCTGGCCTTTTCTCTCTGGAGTACAAATCGTCAGCAGGCAGTCCTGTCACGGCCCTCACATTTTTATACCTCTTTGGATTTGATTTGAGGGCTCTACGAGTCACACTGGTTAAGGAGATATTTCATGTTCATATATATTGTCAGACGCAAGGTCAGACAGACCAGACAGAATACGCTTAAAACATGTTCCTGAATGTAGAACTATTTCTAAAAATAATAAAAAATAAAATAAATGTGTTCTTCTCTCTCTTGTGTCACAGTAGATAATATAGTCATGAGTTCAATTGTACCCACCGCCTCCCTGAAAAAACTGGTTTCACAGTCCAATCACAAAAGTGATTTGATGTTTTCATCAACTTTAATATTTATAAAAATACAAACTAAACACACCAACACATGTATTGTGGCAATCAGGTTGATTTTCTATTTTTTTTGCATCACATTGCACAATGGGGTGCACTAAACATTAGAGACAGAGAAAGACAGGATTTGACAGGATTTGAATGGATTAGAATGATTGTGCACGACCATATATCACCATGGAGCACTGATGTGTGCTTATGACACAGGTGTGTGCTCATGTAAATCCATGTCCATCAAGTAGCTCACAGGTAAACAAATAAATAATTAAAAAAAATGTCTGCCCTTACACAATTGCCAAAGGTCAATAAGAACTTTTTTCTACAGCCACATGCCTGTGAAAGACAGATGGGATGCTAATTGAGAAGAAGATAATAAAAGGAGATTAGGACAGCAAAGAGTCAAAAGGCTACGGCAGGCCAATGACAAGATGAATGAAAAGATCACATTAGCGAGAGAGGGAGATGAGCATGACGTCAGGCGCCGCCTCTATTTCCTAGGCTTCCTCCTCCAGTCGTGTGCTAATGTGCTAATACATTTTCATGCTAATGGTTTCAAGAACTTTGAAGAGCCACTTTGACTTTCATGACTTGTGAGCCAAATGAGATCCTTGGCATCTACTGTTGTTTCTACTCTTATAAATAAATTGCAGGGTCGACACTCTTTGTCTAGTCAGTGTAGATACAATGAAGGAATTAGGAAACATTTAATTATACAGGAGTCACACTAAGTCATCTAAGAAGACAGGGATGGACTGGGACCAAAAAAACTGCCCCCATTGCGGCAGTATTTGCTTTTCAGTTGGCAATCCTTGATCAACTCACTTTTTCATTTTCACTGCATGACAACTCGAACAAGACTTGCGCAGTCATGTGGACGTGTGTGCAAAACAAGCCCATAGGTTCAGGTGTTTTTTAAATGTTGTATGGATTCATAAAATTAGGTCTTTTTATGTTATTATGATATACTATTTATCTGTTGAAAGTGAATCGACTTAAGTTCGAGGTCCGGGTTCGAGCTCAGTGCGCTCTGCTCTGTCTGCGTACAGCCGCGGTCAGATTCCAGGGCACTCTGCACGTTGCTAACCAAGCCGGGGGCCGCGCACCGTACTGACGATTATATACAAGGTTATATTATTGAAACATAAAAAACATACAATATTGGCCTGGAATGGCGTGTCCGTTCGGGAATCTTTCCGAATCTTCCCGTCCGTCCCTGAGAGATGTAATAGGCTATCCGACCGCAGCGGGGCGGCAGCCCACTCGCCTGGGCCAGTCAGACACACGACACTTGGTTATTTTTATTTAAGCGGGGGCCGGGCTTATTTATATTTTGCGTTGCATCGGCGTCAATTGTCAAGTGGCCCACTGGGAAAACTTCCCATGCTCCAGATGGCCAGTCCGTCATCGTACGAAGCCTCAAAGGAGGCTGTCAAATTAAACATTACAGTACTGTTTGTGTCGACAATCCATCAGCAATAGTACAAAATGTACTACTTGTTCTTTGAGTCCATGAAAGGAAAGAAGAAGAAAGGACATTTTTGATTGAAGAAAGATTTTTACAATAATACCTTTCAGTAATGTTTAATTAAAAGAAACAAAAGATAAAAAGTTGGTGGCTCTCGTCATTGTGAACCAATTCCTAGTTTTAATCGTTTGCTTTGTGAGTCTATAGGTCCTATCCAGTGCAATGTTAACCTAGGTCTATATGACTTCTACGATATACTCTTCCGTGGCACAGTATTCATCTTTTCTTCTTGGCAAAGTGAAGACCTTCTGGGATTGGGTTAGCCTCATGGCTTGGAGGGTCCGCCAGACAGAGTGTTGCCATCTGGACGTCGTCCAAAGCCGGGAATAAGAGCGCAACGTACAGGACCTACGTCTACTCTCAACTCGCAACGTGATTTTATTCTCCAGGTCAGCAACAGCTGACCCAATGAATAGATCGAGTTATTTCTTCTTCTTTTTTACAGGTGATGAAGCTACACACTTTCAAGTACTGTCTACTCCCTGGCTTCTTGTGCTTTGCTATTACCCACATGCTGCTATAGAGGAGCAGAAGATCTATACAGTTGGACCAACACATGCAACAAAACACCACGGCTATAAGGACTAGGAACAAATACAACAAAACACCACGGATAGACGGACTAGGAAACCATGCAACAAAACACCAAGGCTATACGGACTAGGAAACCATGGGACCAAAACTGTTATTGACCAGATTGTTATTTAGCAGACACTTTTATTCAAAGCAACTTTCAGTGAATTGAGATTATGGTTATTAAGGAGCAGGTAGGGCGGTAAAGGTCCCTTATATGCCTAATGACTAAAGAACATACTTGCCTAATGATTCATAGCCACAAGCAAACTACAACTACGTTACTGGGGCATTGATATTACAGGAAGTTTGATGTTAAGGTTTTCTGACCTAGAAATGGGGTCTCAGGCCAAAGTGACAAAGTGAGTTGGGAACCACTGTGGTAGGGATTTGGCATCTTTCTCAAGGATCGAACCCAGTACCTGGCCCTATTCAATCAATGAAAGTCATTCAGTGTTTTTTTTTTTCTTACAGTGAGTTTTGAGAGATATCGGAGATGACAGGGAGTGACAGTTCAGCGTCAATTCAGCGGTTTCTGTGTGGTGGAGGTGTCCCGCCCGCGGCTATAGCTACAGCACTCCGCTTGCTTGAATGGCATAGTTTCAACTGTGATAGCGTTGTTACTGTATATAGCACATCTGGGACTTAAACACAGGGGGAAAAATGCACTTGGATGTCCATTTTATCTATAGGCTGAAGCAACAGCTGTTAAAAATGCATGTGTGCGTGATGCTGAATTTTTCTGTATGCACATTCATTTGGAGTTTAAAAAAAGGATGTTTTTGCTGACACTTAGCAAGCGGGTGCAGATTTTTCTTGCCTATTATCTTCAGCGTTCCAAGAAGTCCCCGTCAGGGTTTACATAAAGCCGAGTGGGAGCAATTAAAGGTGCCATGACAGAGCGTTTAAAATGGGTGCTGCAGTCCAAATTCACAATATTGGCGAGAGTTGTCTCCGCCCGCCCCCTCCTCCCCAGACTCGAAGCTTGCACGGGTTGCCAGGTTGAGGACGCAAGACGAGCCGAGTGCAACATTATACGAGACAAGCGTTTTAGCACGGCTGTGGTCATGGAGCTTTTCAGAAAGAGGACGAGGTTTTTTAGGTCGGGTAGACTATTACAAACTCAGTTGATCGTTTATTTGCTTGCTTCCACGGCTGCAGCATGCTCAGTTTGTGTGCCAATTAGTTTCATATCTGGCAACCCGGGGTACTCTGAGAATAGTGAACACACAGACCAAATACAAAAACACACGTTCCAACCTGGCATGGCAATTGGAAGGAGAACATACTGTGTAGCATTGTTGTCGGAGAAGCCAGCATTTCCACTTAGCATGTTCCCTTAATCTCTGATAACATATCATGGTCATGATTTAGTACAGTACATTTCTTGCATATAGCATTTTTAAACATGGTTGCTCTGTGAACAAGCCATCGATTACCAGCAGCAACATCCCCCCCCCCCCCACAACAGGCACCACATCAAACCAACATCATGTCAGCCATCTCATAATTATCAGTTTTTCGTGCCACTTTGTGCCGATTCATTAGCTGACCAATAAAGGATGTTGTTACTGGGTCTTGAAACGGGAATGAGATTTGCTAATTAGATATTAATGACGATGTGTAAAAATGCAGTGTAGTTTGTTTTGCACTGTAAACAACTCTTCATTTACATGTATTTGTTATATTATATTGGAAATCTGATGCATATTAATGCCAGATACAACCGCTGTTGTGATGAAGTTAACACCGCTGTTATTCCGGGCAGCTAAGAGAAGCGCAACAGCTGTAGATGTTCAACGTTAGAAGAACGGCGACGACGACAACTGGAACACAACGACAGGTAGCTCCTACAGGAGAGACAAACTGAAGTTAACTAGAAGAGAGGAGGAGATGAGGTCGGTGACATCTCCCTATATGCATGACTTCATTCTGTTTTCCTCCTCCCTTCCCGCCATTCACTCTTATTTCCGATATTTCTCTCCATTATCGGCTCCGCTCCGTCTGCTTATTGTTTCATTTGTGTTCTCTCTCTCTCTCTCCCTCTCTCTCTCTGTCTGTCTGTCTGTCTCTCTCTGACTCCATGAGTGTAACCCCCCCCCTGCGCGCCCCTAGCCGCTCCAATACCCCTTCCTCGTTCTCTTTGATGACGGGATGTCTGCTCGCTCTCTCCTTCTGGAACCCTGAACACACACACACACACACACACGCACAGCTTCATCTCATCTGCCCTGCTCCTTCATGACCTCCTTCATGTTTTTTGCCTTTGACAAGGCTTCATCTCAATTGCTGTTTCTTTTTTTCTTCTTTTCCCTTCCCCTTCATGCTGCTATTTTGAATTATTCAGCGCTCGCCGGCGTTGCCAATCGCATTTGACGTCTAAATGATATCATGTTGACAGAAAGATCACTGTAATTGTGGGGATGGGGACATGAGAAGGAACAAGGGTGCAAAGCTAGGCCTCTCTGCTTAACAAGCCTCTGTCTTGGTGAACTGTGATCCCGCCTTATGGGTGATAGTCAGGACCACCCCTGGGTAACGCATGTACTTCTCAATTTTTTCAATAGCAATATTATTGCTGCGGTATTATAATAAAACAAGCTGTATTCCTATAGTGCCTTTCATGCATATTTCTTTTTTTTAGCTATTTGCAGTGCTTCACTGCAGCTCAGACTGCTTTTATTATTTCATTAGGTGACAGCATGATCTTCAGTGGAATACAGATTTACTCACTAGAGTTTTTAGCCGGGATAAAGCTATAAAAGATCAGCAAATCACTAATGACCTCAGCCAGCATCGGACTTCATAAAACGAATATTCATAAAAATTCCTCCCTTCTTGTGTGTCCTTTTTTGAATGATGAAAACACTGCAGTAAAACGTACTGGGGAGGAACAAAATAAAAGTACTGACAAAAAAAAAGTTGTGTGAAATTAGAGAGATGAAAGACGTATGGGAGGGATCACATGGCTGCTTGCACTTTTTAATTATGGCCCCAAAATTAAATTACTCTGTGACCTCATACGTTAGCCCAGCCAAAGGAAATTGCTCCGACAAAGCGACAGCCCTCTGTCTTTTGCAAGCTCAAGACAAAGGAGCTGTTGTCATTTCAGGGCCAGAATCCGAGTTTAGTGAACCGTGGGTCACTGAATGACGTACGCCCCCTCTAAACATGCAGGTAACATTTATGCATAACAGGGAGACGATTGCGCTCACTGTCAATGCCAGCATATTCTGTTTTTCATAAATATGTATGTGTAAAACTAGATCATTATGCATCATAGGACGCTAGGTATCTCTGCAGCAATGAAAAAACAACAAAAACGTAACAAATATGAAGTTTGAAAGATTAAGGGAGCAGAAAAGTGCAAAGTCTATACAAATTTGTGCAACACTTTTTGTGTTGATGTTTTTTGGTGTGTTGGCTCAAAATAATTTCCTCACATGAAATGTGTTTCACAGTGTGTTGAAAAGGAATATTAAATCGATATTTATGTGTAAACTTTAGGCTTGGGGTTACGTGTGTGTGTGTGTGTGTTCCACGTCTGAATGGGAAACACAGGGGACTGGGTGTTTGTCTGCTAGCTTAAAAGGCTAAATATCAATCATAATATTATCACAAACAATTCTGTTTTTCATACTCACTCCACATTGGGAAATAAGACGTTTTTAGTTGAGTTAATTATACTATTTTTATTTTCAGACTAAATGGCATCTTAGTTCAACTCAACTTGAACTACAAAACTTAAAATAACCTCAAACAACCAAAACCCAAGGAGACTGGAGAAGAAAAATAAAAAATAAAATCTGATCTCCCCAAATAAAATGTCCAAACAAATCTTCATCTGATACGAATAATATGTTGAACATTTTCTCCCATTAATTTATTTTCTCTTCAGAAACTTTTTTTAAATCTACTTCATGTCATGCTCTCTTACTAGTTTATTTAGGCTTTTTGTATTATTGCTCTCTTCCAAACTATTTAAAAGCTTCTATTCTACTGCAGAAGTCCCATGCATTACAAAGGCACAATGTGTTGAAATTAACATCTGTTGCTGAGGTCATATTTTGTAACATTAAACATTAATTCATGTATGTTTATCCAAATTTTTTCTAAACCACTGCTTAGGGTAATGAGGGTAGGGAGAAAAATGCACTCCACACTTCATTCCATTACTTTGCCCCAAAAGGTTTTTCTTTTTGTAACTTTTTTCAGTAAAATACATTTCATTACAGAGGCGAGTGGGACTGAGTGGTTCCAACAACATATTTTAGTATTACAGCCCTTCCGCAAAAAAAAAACATCCTGTGAAATGTGTCCTGACTCATTTCAATCTTCCACTATAGTGGAAAATAGAAATAGTAAATTGTTTTTTTTCCCCAGCATCAGAGGGGTAAAAACAGCTCCCATACCAACAGCTCCCAATGCAATTAAATTGGTTTTGGGTTCAAAACTGCCAATGACAAAATGATGCAATGCACTTTTGCTAAATTGTACAGAAATACTTTTATACAGGGTCATTTTCAAGATTATCTCTGAATGCCTAAGATTCCCAGCAAAGAGAAGACAATTCTGTACCTAATAGCACACTGGCATGATTTGGAGAAAAACAACACAACAAAACAAAAAAAGTGCAACATGGAGATTTTTATTTGGAGTGTTATATGACAGGAGCTTAAAGGAGCAAGGAAAGGACACAGCATAACTCTAATAGTATAACTGCACAAATGGGCTCCATCAAATCGGTATGTGTCCCTGCCTGCGCCCCCTTTCTGATTGAAATGAGGTACGAGCCCCTCTGTCGCAGAGACAAAATGGAGCTGAATAAAACTGGGCCATAGTGACTGACAAGTGGCTCCAAATGAAATAAATCAGCGGAGAAAAAAAAACCTTGTTGTGAGAACACACACAACGCTTTCCCCCACAAAATGTGTTTTACCAAAGAAAGACAAGAGAAACAACTCTCTTTTCCCAGGCCTGCTTCATTACCCAGAAAAACCCTCCTGCATGACGGCTGTTCTTTACTTTCTAATTAGGACAAGTGTGCTTTCTTACAAGACTCTTTAACTACTTTAATTAATCTCTACACTAAACAGCCATATTTCCTACACAGAAGAACAATACAATAATAGAGGGGCTTTGTGTCCAACTAAAAAACATATATCCATGAATGTTGTTGGGTGTGTGTGTGTGTGTGTGTGTGCATTTTGTGTGTGTGGAAATGCAGAGGCAGAGGTAGAAGCATACAGGTGCCATTTTGACTTATCGCCATTGTAAAGAATTCCCTGTATTTCAGTTCCACGGCTGTATAAGGTGTATGGCTTTTGGGAGGGGGGCATTAAATAAGCTGTTATGGCTGGGTGCTGATGAGTTATTGAGTCATATGAGGACCTGCAATGGACCGGACTTATAAATAGAAAATGAAAGATTGAAGGAAGAATGACTGATCTAGTAATATTGTAAAATACAGCTTATAAAATAGATAGTCCCGGTCCTTGATTCTGATTGGCTCTAAGCCGTTGTAAAATACCTTATAAACACACACCTGTGACCGCATAACAATTCATTTTTAGTATTAATGCACCGCCAATCTCAAAAGAATGTCAGATTTCATTGTTAATTTAGATTTATTCGGCGGGTTAGGCGTGGGTGAAAAGAGATGGACAGGATAGAGGAAGAGGAAAAAAGAGCTGGAAAAGTCAACAAATGAAGCCGTTGAACAGACTAATCGGTCCGTTTGTTGTTTTTGGACCTGGTGTGCTGAGAAGGATATGGCAATTGAGTTTAATACTGTCACCAAAATAGAGCCAAACCTGGTTCTCACACAATTTTATGCCACTGTGAAAAAGGGGAAAAGTGATCCCTATGGGTTCAGCAGTTAAGTTGACCCTACGAGCGCCGGGAGATGAACGGTTATACCAATAAACCCCCAGCCTGTCCTGGTGCCTATTGAAAGACCCGGAGTTTACCACTTAGCTAACGTTTTTGCTGGAGTAGTCAAAAGTTTTCACAGAGAAGGATGCGAGGCATTAACGGAGGCAGACTTCCAGAAAATCAAGAATCCACTGAATCCAGTCCACACCTGAGGGAACAAAGTCCTGGTTTGATGTGCAGCTGCACATGGTACGCAGAGCGAAAGAGGGGAATCACCAATTGAAGCCCGAGTCATTTATCATCCTTAAGGACGAGATGGTCAGAAGTACACAACGTTGGCATTCACTGAATCCACTGAAAACCACAAAGATGCGAGAGAAACAAGGACAGGCTGCAGGGATTTATGTTTGAGCAACCGGGCAACCCACTGTGTCCTGTGGCTTTGTTGGAGAAATACTCCTACCTAGGGCCAGATTAATTGGATAGATTACACTATATATATATATATATATATATATATATATATATATATACTATACACTAGGCAGACTGTATTTTTATGGCTACGCACATTTTGATATTTGGTAAACAAACAAAATGACTTAACTGTCACATGATTTTTATCCTCTATTAATTTATTAATTTAGTTATGTATATATTTTAACGTACCTAGGCCTATTTATTGTCTGTTTATATGTAATTTATTGATAGTGGAAAGTATCCCTATATGCATTAGGCCTATATTATTATTTTTCCCTTACTGTTGATCTCAGGTACATTTTCACATGTTTCAACAAAGAAAACGACCTTTCTGAACAGTTTGTCAGTTTTCGGTAATGTCAGGTAGGCCTACATACGAAGGCAAATGTCCACGTTAGGGAAAGCATCCCTCAGGCCTAGCTCACTGATTGTTCATTTTTCACCATTGAGATTAACTCTGCTGTAAAGTCCTCCTCCAGAGGGAAGACCCTCATGTGGGTATATTTCCCCCTCATGTGGGTATATTTCCTTCAGATTTTCTGTTGCTGCACACATTTCTCCAATGTCCATTGATGTGGCTTTAGTAAGGAAACCACATTTCCCCTCCACATTTTTGTATGTGTCTTTGCAATTCCTGTGACAAGCAGTCACAGGTGACATGATGTGTGTCAATCAGGAACGCATCGTGTCCTGAGCGTTGTACTCCTGGAGTACAGTAGTCAAACAAACATGATCTCCACTGAACCGGAAATAAGTTTTCCTGCACATTGGCGCTAACGTTGTATATGTTTAAAAAAAGTAAATTAATAAATACATTGAAATAAAGTTTTAGATTGGGTTTTAATATTTTAATATTTTTTAAAATATATGTTAAACATTTGATATTCCTTTCCTCTCTGTCTGGGCCCCCAAGTAGCGAGGAGGCCCTAGGCATGTGCCTAGAATGCCTATGCGTAGATCCGGGCCTCCTCCTACCACCGGCCTTTTATCTCCATCCAAAGAGGAAAAACTACGCCAATAAAAGTTGATGAACGTTAGCTGGCTGGTTTGTTGTTCTCATTTCCTTCTAGCTATGTTGTCACTTGCCAACATAGGCTACATGGTTGCAATGTAACTGCAACATGATGTGAACTCTCTCTCCCCCTCTCTATATTCATCTATCTCTCTCGCTCTCGTTAAATCTCTCACTCTTTTTTTCTAGGTATACTAGAGAGCCCACAGGGGTAAACTTCCTTGGATTCATGTTGCCACAAATTTGCAAAGCAGCCAATCTACACCAACCAATGCTTGCAAAGCACCACTGTGCAAAAACTCTCCAATGCTGGCCAGGAGGCGAGGGAAATGATGTCAGTGACGGGGCATAAATGTGATTCTGCAATCTCACTGGCACTTGAACTACAATGAGCAAAAATGCTGGAGCAATATCCTTGCTTCTTGCTCTGCGCAATTAAAACACACCTGTCTGAAGTCAAACAGCCTTGTACCAGCACAAAGGAGTGCTAACGTGATTTAACATTACTTGGCATTACTTGACAACAATAGCACAATTAATGGTAATGTCCAGACAAATGTCTGGATCACCCCGATCTTTAAAGCCTGATTAGCCTGATTAGCCTGTATGCTAGCCTGTGTTGCTTGGCAACCATTTTGCTGTCTTGAGGAACTATATTGCTTGGCGGGGCAAGGGGGGGTTTTAGGCAATGTATACAACACCCCCTAGCTGTTCTAATCTTTAAATAGGTAAGCCTGAATCACTACCTGGTTTTTGAATAGTTCACACAAGTATTGGCAGAGTCCACTTCACCACAAAGAGCAAGAAACGGTCAAGAAACAGGCAGGGGAATAGGAAACTAAGCAAAGCCAGTGGACCGGCACATAATTTGCCATATCACAAAAAGAGCAAGAGCAAAAGAGCAAATAACATGAGATAACATGAGATAACATGAGATAACATGAGGGTGGTTGCCAGTGGCTCCAGCTGTGAGTAGAAGGGAAGCTGTGTTAATAATGACAGTACATGTATTTAGTGCTAAAATCTGTATTGTGTAATAGATCCAATTAATGATAAAATAGCTGTTCTGGTTTTTTATAAGACTTTATAAGACTTTATAAGAACTAATAAGACATCTGTCTATAATCTATGATTATATCTCTCACACCACAGACAGAGCAGCTAATGGAAATGTGCTATTCTTTTTTGCTGTATTTTTAAATGCTGTCATTTGTTTATTGTTCATTTTCATATTTTGTATTGCAATTGATATGGGAATGCATTTCTCTTTATTCTTAATTTTTCAGATTGTTGTCTTTTTTTTAAACTGTTTTGATAACATATTCAAGGGGGGGCGGGGTATACGCATGTATATTCATGGTTTTGTATCAATAATACATGTTTAAAAAAAGAGCTAAAAGCAGTTAACATGCAGGGTGTCTTTAAGAGTGAAACCAACACATGCCCTAGTGTCCACCCTTAGCAGCTGCTGTTGTACTCAAACCCGTGACCTACCACAGTGACCTTACTGCATGGCCGCCGTTTAGGACAGGTAACAAGATGGTGTGCTGCGAGGCCCATTCACACACACCTAGACGAGGACGATCATCACCCTGATTCATTTTAAATACCAGCACGTTATAAGGAGGGAAAAGAGAAAGAAAAAGAAAAAAACAACCCACACAGGTTTTTAATTATGCCCGCGTGTCCGCTTGAGTTTAACCTTTTAAGGTCAACACATTCTGGAGAGTGAACTTCCCACGTCTGCCTTGAGACGGCACGCAATATGTCAACGCTGCTTAGCATTCACCGCCAGGGTCCAGGGGAA
>OMKN01065128.1:0-11973 GCA_900302345.1 Melanonus zugmayeri | reverse complement strand
ACAGTCAGGGCTCTACCACCAGGGCTCTACCACCAGGGCTCTACAGTCAGGGCTCTACCACCAGGGCTCTACAGTCAGGGCTCTACAGTCAGGGCTCTACCGCCAGGGCTCTACTGTCAGGGCTCTACAGTCAGGGCTCTACCATCAGGGCTCTACTGTCAGGGCTCTACTTTGGCTAACTCAGTTAAAAGCTAACTGAGATGTCCTACTGTTAGTGAATGGAGCTGGGCTGGGTTGATCTGTGAGTAAGTCCTTTAAAGTGAACTCCCTGTCTCGGCTCAAATCCAAACACTATGAAATGTTTTGGGCTGAGAGCTCTAGGAAGAGTGAGGCACGACACCATGTTGGGTTCGCTGGCTCTTTAAAGGAGCAATATTTCTGTAAAATAATGAAGTGAAGGGGCGTGGCTATGGTGCTGAGCTAGACACACGTCTTTTTGTGAGCTCCCGGCATTTTTGACTACATTTCTGTAAATTATCCTTTAAAAGTTGCGGATACCGACGAAACTTGTTATTAGTAAAGTGGTATAACGTATATTTACCAACATGCCTCCGAAAAAAACTAAGAAAAAGGATACCTTCGACAACCAAGACGACGGGAGTGATGCTAGCTGTACTTCAGCTAGCAGTGATGCTAGCTCGACAGGCAGCGTGGTCAGTAACACCCCTCAGCCAGACAGGCCGGCGGTTGAAACGACTAATAGCCTGGAGATTATTCAGAGACTGGACATGATTAGGAGTGATTTTTCTAGTAAAATTGATGGGGTTTTGAAAGCAGTTCATGACGTGCAGAGAGATGTGCGTGACTTTTCGGCTCGAATGGACGAAGCAGAGGAACGTATTGGCAACGTTGAGGACACGCTTAATTCGGAGAAAGGCAAGACTGAAACGCTGATTAAACAGGTGTCTCTCCTTACAAACAAACTTGACGACCTCGAAAACCGTTCGCGGAGATCCAATCTGAGAGTGGTTAACTTACCTGAAAAGGTGGAAAAGAGCGACGCAATCGCCTTCCTGGAGAAATGGCTACCCGAGGCACTGGGTTCTGATACCTTTCCTGCACCACCGATCATCGAAAGAGCGCACAGGCTTCCCGGTAGAGCACAGGCTGGACGAGCTTCACCCCCTAGAGTCCTCATCATGAAGTTTCTGAATTTCCAGGATGCAGTCCGAGTCATGAGGGCGGCCAGGGCCAAGGGCAAGGTGAAGTGTGGCGAACAGGAGGTCATGTTTTTCCAAGACATATCAGCGGAGCTACACCGGCAGAGGAAGCGTTTTGACGGGGTGAAACAACAACTGAGGTCTCTGAACATTCGCTATGGAATAATATATCCAGCTAAGCTCCGAGTGACGATCGATGGACAAACACGGGAGTTTGACTCCGCGATAGAAGCAGAAAGGTTTGTTCGAGGCTTACAGAGCACAGAAGACGCACAGGAGAAGTGAAGGGACCCTGTAATACAACTACGTTACACTGCTGTTACCTTTATATGCGTAACTTTGCTTATATATTTTTGGTGGTCGTGCTGGGAGACACGGGAGGTTGGGTCTGGTTTTTCTTTTGGTAGACCGGTTTAGTGTTATTACACGGTTGGTCTAGTTTGAGAAACTGCTCCCTTGCGTGCACTGGATCAGTTTGTGCACGTTTCTACACCTCAAGGTAAGGGGGAGGGTGAGAGGGTACAGGAGGCTTTCTTGTTCTGGATGAAAGCCTCGGGGTTATGTTTATGGCAGAAATGTGTTTTGTTATATGTCTGTTTGTATCTCTCACAGTTTATCTTAATACAGCGACGCACCTTTAATGTCAATCTCACACGAAACAGAAGGTTAGATTACAGGATGGGGATGACCATTTTGTGTACATTTATTTATTTTATTTTTTCTTCATCTCATTGACGAGAGGACATCAATATAGATATGAGTACTTTGATTAAGAACCTAAAATTCACATCTTGGAATGTAAGGGGGATGGTTAAACTGACTAAATTGAAACAGGTTATTACTAGGCTAAAGCAGCTAGATTCTTCTATTATTTTTATTCAAGAAACTCATCTTCTTAAAGAGGACTTACTTAAGATACAGAGGAGATGGCCGGGCCAGGTGCTTGCGTCATGCTTCTCTTCCCACTCCAGAGGGGTTATGGTGCTAATTCATAAGTCAGTACCATTTCAAGTACGTAATACTATTTCTGATACAGCTGGTAGATATCTGGTGATACAGGGCACCCTTTTGAGTGAAAATATCATTTTGGTAAATGTATATGGCCCCAATATCGATACTCCCTCTTTCTTTGAGGATCTATTCTTAGTGATTGCCTCCCTTCCAGGGAAATTAGTGATGGCAGGTGATTTTAACTGCGCACTGGACCCGATGCTCGATCGATCTTCGGGGGTGGATACCTCTCACTCTCGGAGTAGAAAAAAAATTCGGCAGTTCATGAAAGATCTAAATTTATGTGACCCTTGGAGGACACAAAACCCACTCAAAAGGGAATACTCATGTTTCTCAGTATCATTTAAAACTTATTCCCGAATAGATTATTTTTTGGTTTCCGCTTCTCTGCTACCTAATATAGATAGCTGCATATATGATAGTATTGTTTTATCAGATCACTCACCCACTTCTCTTTTCTATAAGGATGTACGGTTACCTAAAGGTTCCTATAGATGGCGCCTTCACCCTAGATGGCTGCATGACTCTGACTTCATGAAGTTTGTTGAGGAGCAAATTGATTTTTATTTTACAATAAATACAGATCAAACATCTGCAGTTATTAGGTGGGAGGCCTTTAAAGCATACATTAGAGGACAAATGATTAGTTTCACTAGCTCTAAATCTAATAAATTTAAACAGAAAATGAACGAGTTGGATGCAGAAATCAAGAGTTAGAGAGTATGGCTAGTATAGATAATTCGGTGCAAACAAAACAAAAGTTATTTGCCAGTAAGGCTGAATATGAGGAGCTTTCCACACTGAAAGCAGAAAACAGTCTAATAAGGCTCAAACGGACGTTCTATGATCAAGGTGAAAAGCCTGGTAAACTCCTTGCCTGGCAAATTAAGAAACTTCACTCAGAAAGGGCCATTAATGCTATTAAGGATGAATATGGGAAAATAACTATAGACCCACTAGATATTAACCTGTCTTTTGTTTCATTTTATAAGGCCCTGTATCATTCAGACTACCCAGATGACTCAATACATCAGAATCGTTTTCTAGATAGACTTGACATTCCTCATATTTCAGAAAATGCTAAGCTGAGCATGGATAAAGAAATAGATCTTGAAGAAATTTCTAGTGCCATTCTTAACATGAAAGCTGGTAAAGCATCAGGGCCTGACGGGCTCCCAATAGATATTTATAAAGCATTTAGAGGGAAACTGATAGCTCCTCTGCTTGATATGTATAAGGAATCTTTGGAACAGGGTAGCCTTCCTCCCTCATTAAGGAATGCCACGATCACTCTTATATTAAAGCCAGGTAAACCATCAACGGAGCGTGGCTCGTATAGGCCTATATCACTTTTGAATTCTGATGCAAAGATAATAGCTAAAGCCTTAGCTATGAGACTTGAGGAGGTCTTGCCAACCATTGTTCACTTGGATCAAAATGGTTTCGTCAGAGATAGGCAAGGATTCCATAACGTGAGAAGGGTGCTTAATATAATCCACGAATGTGAAGGGTCCCGTGATACTGCCGTTGTCTCTCTTGACGCAGAGAAGGCATTCGACCGAGTCGAATGGCCCTATCTGTTAGAGGTGCTCAAGCGATTTGGGTTTGGTGAACATTTTTGTAAGTGGATGGAAATATTGTTTACTGACTCGTTAGCAGAAGTATCTACGAATAATTTGGTCTCATTGCCGTTTAAACTGTTTCGTGGCTCAAGACAAGGCTCGCCCATTTCGCCTTTACTTTTTGTATTGGCCATGGAACCTTTGGCAATAGCCATTAGATCACACCCTTCAATAAGTGGTATCAAGACGGGAGACCTAGAGCATCATCTGGCATTATACGCTGATGACACAATGGTTTTTCTTTCTGATCTTAATAAGTCAGTACCATCCCTCTTAGAACTGATCAGTAAATTTGGTAACTTTTCTGGTTTTAAAGTGAACAGAGATAAGTCATCTATTATGTTTCTTAATGACCAAGAGAGAAGGAATCCACCCATACCCCACCCATTTGTAAATGCTTCAGAAGGCTTTACTTATTTAGGTATTAGAATAACTCCAGAGATAAGTACCCTCAGTTCAACAAATTACGACCCCCTAGTAGCCAAAGTGACAGAAGATGTAAAAAGATGGATGTCATTGCCTCTTTCTATTATGGGGAGAATAAATATAATTAAGATGAACATTTTGCCTAAATTTTTGTATGTATTCCAATCAATTCCATTAGCGCCGCCAAAACCATTTTTTCCAGAAGTCGGAAGGTTACTTTCAAATTTTGTTTGGAACAATAGGAAGCCCAGAATTAGACTGTCTCTTTTATATCTGCCGTATGATAGAGGGGGGTTGCAGCTTCCAAATTTACAGTGGTACTACTGGGCTGCCCAGCTGAGAGCCGCAATGTTTTGGTTCTCTAGAGAGGTAACCCTGCCCTGGTTACAAGTTGAATTGCTGTCTGCAAAGGGGTTGTCATTAGACAACTTCATTTACTCAGGTTCCCTTAAGGACCTAAGGAAGAACACAGTTAATCCCTTTGTGAGAAACACTATCGATGTCTGGTATGATGCACATAAATATCTGGGTGACCTCCCAACATTATCCTGTTTTTCACCAATTTGGGGCAATGGACACTTTAGCCCAGCTACAAGGGATATGGGCTTTAAGTCCTGGTTAAGTAAAGGCATAGAAAAGATACAGGATCTCTATAAGGATAAGATTTTCATGTCGTTTGATGAGGTAAAAGAGAAGTTTGAGGTTCCTCAAAAACATTTCTTTAAATACTTGCAGCTTAGAGACTTCATTCGGGCTCGCCTACAGAACTCAATGCAACAACCTACAAGTTCAACTCTTGAGACATTTTCCACAAAAGACTGTTTTGGCAAAGGTCAGATTACTCAACTATATAATATATTTGTGGAAAACCATAAAGACAGCTCCGATAGGAGGAGACAAGAGTGGATACAGGATTTACAAGAGGACATTTCAGAGGATGAATGGAGGTCGATTTGCTCAAAAGCACAAACACAAACCATTAACACTCGACTGAGGTTAATACAGTATAATTGGATAATGAGAACGTATATAACCCCTGTGAAGGTACATAGGTTTGATCCTAACGTTCCTGACTCATGCTATAAGTGTGGTACCCATCAAGGGACGTTGTATCATTGCTTGTGGGAATGTGGGCAGATTCAGACATTCTGGAGTTCAGTGATACGGTATATCTCTCAGATCACCTCGTCTCCATTACCTCTTAGCCCTAAACTGTGTATTTTTGGTATGTATCCTGACGACTGTTCATTATCTGCCACAGAAAGAAGAATGGTTAACTTATGTTTATTGCAAGCCAGGCGCTCGATTGCTTTGTGCTGGAGAAATGTTAGTTGTCCCTCTCTTGGCTTTTGGTTGAAAAATTTAACATCTAGTTTAGTTCTGGAGAAACTCACATACATGGTTAGGAAGAAGGCTGCTGAGTTCTACAAAATATGGGAGATGTTTTTGGAATTTGTTAAAAATGGTGATATTGAAGAGGCATTGGATGTGTGAAAACTTGAAATAATCAGATGAGATATTTGACTGTGCTGTTTTGTGTACTGTTTTATGTTTTGTGTGTGCTCGCTGTATTTTTGATAATTACTATTTTGTTTTTACAACATGTGACCTATAGGAGATTTGCTTTTCTTTTCCTTATATCTGATTTGATATATATATGGATGTGGAATCACCTATTATGTTTCTGCCATTATGTTTGTTAGTTCGGGGAGGGGTTAAATGTGTGTAAACACTGTACCCACTTTGTTATCAATACAAAAATGTAATAAAGACACGTTTATAAAAAAAAAAAATATATGTGAAGCTTCCACATGGCCCAATACATCTACACATATATGCAATATATGTGTAGATGTATTGGGCCATTTGGAAGCTTCTTTTGTGTGAGTGAGAACGAGAAAAAAGTGAAAGAGAGAAAAAGAGTGAAAGAGAGAGCAGGAGAGAGAGAGCGATAGGTTCCTACTTTGAGGGGGGCTCTACCAGGGTCAGGCCCCTAAATAAGGAGGGTGTGTGTGTGTCAGATCAACTTGGCATTCTGCCTTGGGACTGCTTTAGAACCCAAGAGCACTTTATAGTGCAAGCAGACTTCCTCCACCCTACCCCTCTCTCTCTCTCTCTCTCTCTCTCTCTCTCTCTCACATGTGACGTCTGCATACATCCAGTCATACATTGCATGTGTCTCCACATGAACCCACAGCGGTTTTACAAGAAGGCAGCAGCGTTTGTGCTCCGGGCGGTGGCCAAGCACTCCCCCGGGCTGGCCCAGGCGGTGGTGGCCTGCGGGGGGGTGGACGCTCTGGTGCTCTCCCTGGAGGAGTTTGACCCTGGAGTGAAGGAGGCGGCGGCCTGGGCCCTGGGATACATCGCCAGGCACAACGAACGTAAGCACGTAAAACACCACCATGGACATTAGAAGCGTTTTCTATTTTCTATTTAACCATTTGATTTGTTTTGCTTGTTATGCTACCGTTATGGCACCCATTGCACTCCTGACCTCCTAGAAGGAGGGATCCCTCTTCCTGTGTTCCTTCTCAAGGTTTCTTCCTTGATAATTAAGGGAGGTTTTCCTTGCCCTTTGGGGGTGCTAGGGTTAGGGGGGGGGTCATAAAATGTGGTCTGTGAAGCCCTTTGAAACTGTAACTGTGATTTAAGGGCTGTACAAATAAAATTGACTTGACTTGACGCAAGTCGATTCGCAATTTTCTTATTCCAACATAGATGTAACTGAAGATATACAATACTGTACAATACTGTACTGCGGGCATGTGCACAGGGGGGGTGGGGGCGTGGCTACAGTGGTCCAGGCCACTGCCCCTTTGCCCTCATTGGCTAAAGTGCCCCTCTGGCCAAAACAAAAGAAAAAAAAGATTCAGGCTTTTTTATAATAGTAGTTTTATTGTTGTATGTATATGCTGTTGCTTAGATAAATATCAGCCAACACTGCCCCTCACAATGTCAATCATAACCTGAGGTATATCAGATCATATCACAATCAAGCCAGGCTAATTATGTTAATGACATTAAAATAAATATACCATACTATACTATATACCATAACTATCTATCTATCTATCTATCTATCTATCTATCACTCTATCTATCTATCTATCTATCTATCTATCTATCTATCTATCCCTGCGTAGAGCTGTCCCAGTCAGTGGTGGAGGCGGGGGCCGTACCCCTGCTGGTCCTGTGCCTCCAGGAGCCTGAGATGGCCCTCAAGCGCATCTCAGCATCGACGCTCAGCGACATCACCAAGCACACGCCGGAGCTGGCGCACACCGTGGTGGACAGCGGCGCCATCGCCCACCTGGCCCAGATGATCCTCAACCCGGATGCCAAGCTCAAGGTGAAGGCCGCCGCGTTGCCACAAAACCTGCGTCTGGTTCTTTTTGAATGGATTTATCTCAAACATGGTTTTTATTGTTTGTTTTTGGAAACAAGTAAAGCAATGGTTCTCAGCTGGTCCAGCCTCAGGACCACATGGCATTATGTGCCACCACCCAAAAAGAACAAATGTATTCACCAATATTGCAGTAATCAACAATGCCTTCATGTACTGTTGAAACAAAAAGCTGCAACAATTGGGGCTAAACTCAATGAAATAGTAGCCATTGAAACATGAATTAACATTGAAACATTAGTTCATTCATGGGCTAATTTAAAGGTTAAGGTTTGGCATATGCTCTGTGACCCACTCAAAATGCCCCAATGACCCACTTTTACACAATTATTATTTGTATTACTATCACTCATCACAATCTTCCTGTGTGTCTGTGTCTGATGATTATGATGACGTCAGTGTTATTTGTATTGTATTGCATCGTTGCGAGTACTACTACTACTACTGTAAAGCAAATGTACTCCACACTCCCTCCCTCCTCCAGAGGCATGTGCTGTCTGCCTTGAGCCAAATCAGCAAGCACTCGGTAGGCCTGGCGGAGCTGGTGGTGGAGGCCGAGGTGTTCCCTGCCGCACTGGCCTGCCTGCGGGACCCCGACGAGTACGTCAGGAAGAACGTCACCACCCTCATGAGGGAGGTGGTCAAGCACACGCCCGAGGTACAGTAGCCGTCGCCACACTGAATGAACACACACACACACACACGTATACATGCATACACCCACACATACATCGGCAGAAAGGACAAATGCTCTCACACAGCCAATAACCTGTGTAATCACGCATGTGTGATTGTGTGTACATGTGTTTGTGTACCTGTCGTCTAGCTGGCCCAGTTCATAGTGAACTGTGGGGGCATGGCGTCGGTGGTGGACTACCTGGGGGACGGCAGTGGAAGTGTGCGCCTGCCTGGGATCATGATGCTGGGATACGTGGCAGCCCACACCGAGACCCTGGCCATGGCCGTCATCGTAGCCAAGGTGTGTGTGTGTGTGTGTGTGTGTATTTGTAACATATCTTCTATGATTGCTCTACTTCTGCTTCCCTTTTTACCATCAAACTATGTTTCATGAACACTCATACATTTACAATCACTCATTTTAGTCATTTGTTTTTATCCAAAAATGACTTACAGGTGAGGCTGAGGACAGTGAACATTGGAGCAACTACAAATATGATTATGAATAACAGAATAACAATAGTTTTGAGATGTTTGCAGTGGGATTTGGATGATAAATCGCTCCATTCACTCAGCTGTCAAACAATCAAAGCTGCACCTGAACCCTCTGCTGCTGCCTATGTTGCAGCGACATCTAGTGGTTGAGATGAGAATTCTGCATGATTTTGCAGCTTGTCTACTATTCCGCAGACAGCGCTGTATTCTGGGGGGTCTGATATATATTTTAATATTTTTAATATTTTAATATAACATTTTATAGAATTTATCGTTCACACATCCTCCTCTCTGGCCCAGAGTGTCATAAAGGAATTGAGCATATGAATTGCATGTAACATGTCCAATATAACATGGACTTCACTTCACAAGTGCTCTGCGACCTCCTGCCGTCCAGGGGGTGCCGCAGCTGGCCCTGTGTCTATCTGAGGAGCGCGAGGATCACATGAAAGCCGCGGCGGCCTGGGCCATCGGGCAGATCGGACGCCACACGCCGGAGCACGCCCGGGCGGTGGGCACGGCCAACCTGCTGCCGGCACTGCTGCAACTCTACCTGGACACCAACAGCTCTGAGGACCTGCAGGTCAAGGTGGGCATGCTGGGGTCACCGGACCAGCGCGCTGTGATACACGTATAGTTAGCTAGCTGGGATTCATGGAGTAAAACTCTGAGGTCCACATATAAGTTAGCTAGCTGTGGTCACTGAGATATACAGTAGATATACGTTAGCTAGCTGTGGTTGGTGACTAAAACGCATCCACCTAGTAATGTGTCCATCCAGGAGAAGGCCCAGGTCTAGTTTAGCAAGTCAGGGTTGCTCCTTTATCCATGTGGGGATCCACTGCACTGAATGAAACATCAATACCCAGCAATATGGGCCTACCTGCTATGACACAAGCTGTGCTGTTCCTCATCCCCACACCATTCAATGCAATAGGGAGTCAATGGTGACACGTTGACCCCCAACACTTTCTCCCTTATGTTGAACGCCCCATTCCCATCACAACATATGAGTCTCCCTCTCTCTCTCCCTTCCTCCCTGTGTGAGCCTCAGTGTAAGAAGGCCCTGAAGAGCGTGCTACAGAAGTGCACTCACCTGCCGGCCCTGGAGCCCCTTCTCTACGAGGCCCCCAGCAACATCCTCAAACACGTGGTCTGCCAGTTCAGCAAGGTACCATACAAAGGGCCTCCATCGCTATACTCTCTATTCATTGGTTTCCTCTGTTCACTGTGAAGATGTTGTGGGACTGGTAAATAAAATGAATGCTGAGTTAGCACGTGGCTAAAGATACGGTAACGCTTTCCTTCCGCGTAGGTGTTGCCCCACGACAGCAAGGCGCGACGTCTGTTCGTGACGAGCGGCGGTCTGAAGAAGATGCAGGAGATTGAGGCGGAACCCGGCTCCGCCCTGCAGGAGTACATCATCGCCATCAACAACTGCTACCCCGAGGAGATCGTCAGGTCAGCACCACTCTCATTAGGTTTATACATCCACCCGTGGTTGGACGGCCTAGCACGACCCCGAGTGTCATGTTGCTTTTATACACCAATCAGATTACTCGACCGGAACCAGCTGTTGTATAATAGCCAATAAAAAACTACCACTCTGGAAACGCAGAGTTTAGCGGGAAGTAGCAGACTTTTTTATTTTTACAGAGAATTTCCCCCATTTAACAACATGATATGTTTTTGTCAAGAATAACACGGAAATGTTCCCCAACACTGTGGGAACTGAGAAAAGTGATTTTGGGGTTTACTTACCCTTTAAAGTGACTGGACACCCAAATCCACAAAACCCTTCTAACTATGTAATGTAGGGTCTTATGTTCATACTAGTAAGTATCTAAATAGTCTTAGACATTAGTTTACATCATCACTTATTTTTCTCATCACTTATTTTGTAATAAGTGACGAACCAATCACAACATCAAAACTACGAACCAATCATAGAAGAGACAAGATCCACGAACCAATCGGAGCCGCTGGGCGTTTCCCTCTTCGCTCGCTGCTACAGGGGAATCCTGGTTAGTTTCCTTTCCTCCGCTACTGATCTGATTGATGGCGAGCAAAGTGGCCGCTTAGCTCTGAGGCGGCTCGGCTCGCTTCGTCCGGATAGCAAAGCATTTTGTAACTCACCATTCAGTGACCAATTCATTGTGAATGAATTGTTTTGAGGCTTCTACCTCATCCTCTGATGAATCACACAGCTCAGACATATAGGGCTGGACTACATTGCAGCGTGCGCCATTGTGGAAATGTTTGCCAAAGCTTGTTTGACCTGTATCAAAACAGGACCTGACACGCCCACACCGTCTTGGCAAAGTGCCAACAGCATAATGAGAAGCTTTTTTGATCTAGGTTTTCTATAGCTATGAACGTTTTTTTTCACTTTTTTCACATCATATATGCATTTTGATTATTTCAAGCCAGGTGTCCAGACACTAAGAATAACAGGGTTTTGTGGCCATTTCCAGTTAGCATGATGGCTGACCCATCATATTGATAAAGTCATTATGAGATCACCAAAATAGTATTTCAGCCATTAAACACAAAACTTTTCTTTGTTCACTGCAGGTACTACTCACCTGGCTACTCGGAAATCTTACTGGAGCGAGCTGAGAAGTACCAGCCAGAGTGAATGACCCGGATTCCTCCTTCCACCACTTCCACCGCTTTACTCTAGATTTAAGTAGTTTGCGGTAAATTAAACATTTTATCATCAAGATTTTCTACTGTGTCTTTGTTTTGTGAGGTCTGTTCATAGATGCTTGCATGGTCGCCAAATGTTTAAGATGTAGGCCTTTATTCCAGGTTAGCAATGACTACACCAGACTCGGCAATATGAGACTCTGGTTAAAATGCAATTGTCTTATGATGGGCACCTGTTGTTTAATGTACTATGCATATAATTCAATCACTTTAAAATGTGAACCAAGTGTCCTGTCATTCACATTCAGTTTACTTAATGCTATTGGGAATTGTTTGTGTTATAATTTCTCTGCTCAAGACCAAACATTTAAAATAGAAGTATAACATGTTTCATATAGTAAAACAACTACTACTTTTTTATTTTAAGAAATAAAGCCATCTGCCACCATGCCTACCACACTAAGGTCCATTTGTGTCGTGATTTCCCGGTGTAGTCTGCTCTCTGGCAGCCATTTGCCTGAAAAGTCAT
>OMKN01065126.1:0-11691 GCA_900302345.1 Melanonus zugmayeri | reverse complement strand
GCTCCATGAGGGTAGAAATGGCTCTGCTGCTGGTAAGTGGGCCAGCATTTTGTCAATTAGGCGGCGATCAAGGAGTGGAGAACGAGGGGGAAGAGAGACCGAAACAACAGAGGGCAGAGAGTGTGCGTGTGTGTGAGAGAATGTGTGTGAGGAGGGGAGGGGAGAGAGGGGGTCCCTCTTCTAGCAAGGCATGTCGGGAGGTAACAAAAGACCTCCGGCCAAACAAAGGGGCAATGTTTTCTCCCACAATCCCCCTGGTGTTGTCTGCAGTGCCACCGAGCCACGCCTCCTGATCCCAGAGAACCCAGCAGGAGGAAGAGGAGGAGGGGGGTGCTGGTGGGGAGTTGGAGCCATCCTCTATTAGAGAGATAATAGTTTTTATTTGTTTCCAGTGTGTAATAACATGGGGGAGGGGGGGGGAATCAACTGTGCAGCGTGAATGGGAAGCAGATGGCAGTGCTCCTCTACCACACACAGGGTGCTGGCAGCACGGCCCGGACCCAGAGACCCAGAGACCCAGCCTCAAAGCCACATCTGGGCCGCTGCCTCGTCCAATAGGGCCTTCTGACAGCACCGGGCCTAATAGACGCCAGGCTGCCGGCTCCCCCTCTGTCTCGCTTTGTCTCCCGCTCTCTCTCCCTCTTTCTGTGTCCCTCTCTCCCTCTCTGTCTTGTCTCCATCTCTTTGTCTCCAAGTCACTCTCTCCATTTCCATCATGTCTCTCTTTTGGTCTTTTGTTTTTTTTCTCCCCCTCTCTTATGTACGAGTTTCTCATTTCTGTTACACCCGCTCAGTTTTACGCTTCAAAACAGGAACAACCTTTTTGGTAGGGTATTATGGAAGCCTCAATATAGTATTTATTTCGTGACTGGAAGGTCTCTGGTTTGAATCCACCAAACTCCCAACAGAATTGCTCATTGGCCTAGAACACGGGCAATTTTGAGGAACAGAATTTAAAGGACATTCTGCTGGACGTTAAAGCCCATTTTAGTCGGGCCATGGAGCAGCGGTGCCAGGCTTATGGGGAGGAAATCCACGCAGGAAGTGCTGAACCTCAGTGTACAGGGTAAAGGTTAAATGTGAGATGTTTCTATGTACCTGCCAGCACCAGCAGCAGCTCTCCCAGGCACCGCTGGTAGAGGTCCAGCACATCGTGGTCGTCAGACCCGCTCTCCTCCTGGAACAGAACACGTATCACGGGTCAGTGTGACCTTAGTGTTACCTTGGATACCCATCAAGAAAGGCTTAGGGACTGTTTCTGGAAAGCCATATTTTTTCCAAGTAAACCGGATATCGTCAGGATTGACCAAAAAAAATCCTAAATTAAAAAAAGATCCTGAATAAAAACATTTAGTTCCAGACACAAAGATGAGAGGAAGACGTCCAGTTCAAATAGCCTACCTTTCCTACTGATCTCTGGTGATAGCCTGAGGAATTAGTCTTTCTGGAGTCAACAAATCCAGACAGTGCCGAATTTCACCAACTCAAAATCAAGACTCCTTTTCCCAACGGAACAAAACCACAGAAATCCTGAGGCGGTATTTTGATTGGTTGAGAGTTTAAAGAAACACCCACTTCTGAGTGGAAAATGTACTCGGTTCTTGTGTAAATGCATTGGTTGTGAAGTATGACCGTCACTGTGTCATTTCCTATCCAACTCTTGCTGGAACTACATCCAGAACTTAATGAGAGACCGTCATTAAAAAAACAGTGCCCATAGCCAGGCACATGTAGGATGTATTGTCTCCATAGAGACATCCCATTGGAATTGGAACACGTTTGGGCAACGCTAATGGCCAACAGCTAAATGTGCTAATATATGATGAGACGTTTTCATTGATAACCCCAACTAACCTTAGCTATGGTGACACGGGCCAGCTCTAGGGCTGCCAGCAGCCGCGGTCGGTCACGAGACATCTCTGGAGGAAGATGGATAGAAACACCACTGACACCGCTGGATTTTACATAGAAATTCAAGTATTTATAACACAAGAGAAGACGTATCGAGAGTATTATTTTACCACCCAATCAGGATTGGATTTGTTTTAATGGTAAAGCTCAACTATTTTCACTTTGATCAGGTGCCTTGTAGAATAGTGGAATACTCGTCTTAAACATTAACTTCAAACATGTTTGGAGTTATAACAGTATTGAGTATTAAATATGACACCGTGGAACAAATGCATCCTTGACCATTCCTTGAATTTCTAACTCACAATAATAAACTACCAAAATGAATTTATATTCATGAAAGCAGGCAAACAAGGCCATGCTCTAATGGTATGGCCCCTGGGTGGATTGCTGAATAAACCAGGGTGCCCCACTGAACGGGGAGCGTTACCTCGCAGGACGTCCCGGGCCGTCTTGGCCTCCTCAAAGTGCACCCTGTTGTCCGAAGCCACCAGGGCCTTCAGCTCCTCCGCTCTGGATGCGTACTGACTGACCTGTGTGTGTGTGGGGTGGGGTGCTCTCACAGTGACTCAACACAATCACATCACACCGGATCAAACCAGCCTGCTGCGGTCTCAGAGACAAGAAATGGTAATGGTTTAGGGCAGGATAGTCTCGCGGTTACAGTGTTTGACTCCCAGCCGAAAGGTTATGGGTTTGAACCCCAATGTCCGCAGTGACTACCTGTAGGTATCCTTGAGAAAGATGCATAACCCTTACCTGCTCATTACTGTAATGGCATGCATCGCAAATGTCTATGTAAGTCACTTAGGATAAAAGTGTCCGCTAAATCAAAGCATCTGCTAAATGACTAAATGTAAATGTATGAATGAACGACCATATTAGCCATAGGTAAATGTTTGTGCATTGTGTTCAAGATAGTTACATTTCTGTATTGCATTTGGTGTTATAGTTATTGTAGTTATCTGGTGTTAAAGTACATTCATTACAGACGCTGTCCTTGCCCTGTGTCATTAAAATCATTTCTCCACATCCAGGGTCATTTCTGCCCATGAAGCCGGCCTGTTCTCTAGGCCTGCAGCTAATCACTGCTGCTGCATCCACCACACCATATGTGCTCCATCCAAACCATATGGCAATGCACAGACAGAGTATATCATGAAGAAAAAAAGAAAACAACAACCAAGAGCTCCGGCTAAAAATAGAAAGCAACCCAAATAAGAGAGTGTTTATTCAGCCCACCTTCTGCCTGAGGGCCTCCTTACGCGCCCGGTCAGTCTCATCTGGACGGGTGGAGGGCAGACACACATGGAGAGAGAGAGAGATGTTATTGGTCTAACATCCACAAGAACAGTTTACTTTGCTGGTTCTCATTGTGGGTGAACAAAAGGTGGGGCACTGTTAAGAAGGCATGTTTTAGAAATAAAAGCAGAACAGACAAGAGAGCAAAAGAGAGAAGAGTGTGTGAGTGTGAGAGAGAGAGAGAGAGAGAGAGAGAGGGTGTGTGAGGATGATGTACGTGCTCTCACAGTGAATAGCGGGGACAAAGTGCTCCAGGGCGCTGCAGTAGAGAGAGAGCGCGGCTGCTCTCTCCCCCTCCTGGTCCTTCCCGACGGCCTGGAGGACCAGCTCTTTCTGAGAGAGGAGGAGGAGTTGGGGACTGGCGTCACTGAATGTACACCCCCCCTCCCCCCACACATACACACACACACACACGGCACTCATGCATGAAGGCACATGTAGGCCAGGCATGACCACAAACCTACGAGCACATGCGTGACTGTGTCCAATAGGCTTGTGCGTGCAAACACAACTCACAAGCACACAAGACAGGCACAGAGGCATGCACACACACACACGCACACAGGTGTGCATACACGAGACATTTATTTTCTTTATTTTTATTTTCTGGGGACGGATTTGTTTTCTTTGCTTTTTGGATTGTAATGTTCTGTAATTTTCTCTTGGGAGGTCACACAAATCAATGTTCCAGTCTGGTCCAGTTAAGGTAAGTGAAGTCGTGTCATTCTATATACAGTCCACACTTGGCCCAATCCATGTGCACCCACTTGTGCGAGGCGCAATACGTGCAAGCGTGCAACTCTTGCGCGACTACCAGTGCTTCGATTGGCCACACGCGTGAAGGCCATACCCGTGCGAACACCCCCAACCCAGCCCCGCCTATTTCCGTGTTCATTCTACTTCGAACCCGCCCCTATTTTTTTCCACCAGCCTGACAGCATTAATTAAAGACACGTATATTCTGCGCCGGAAATATTTTGAATAATTTGAATTCTAATCTTGGAAAGCAATGGAGCCAATGGAGGCGTCATTCATAAACTATTTTTGGGGAAAACAGCTGCTGGTACATGATATGTACATGCAAGAACGGCAACAATAAAGAAAATCATATTGGAAGTGCACGCAGTATACACAATTCAAATGCAAAAGGTATGCACTTTATTATTATTATTATTATTATTATTGTAATTAAGGTTGCATCACCATCATCGATTATCATTACTATTATTATTACAAAGGTCGCATCACTATCACCGATTATCATTACCATTATTACTACAAAGGTCGCATTACTATCACCGATGGCTTGGTCACCATAGTGAGGGACACATGACCATCTCCCATCGCAGAGTCCTCACATGTCCACCGTACCGAGCTCCTGGCAGGTGAGCCGGCGACCTGCCAGAGCCTTCAGTCACGTAACACAACAATACACCCGACTTGTACCTCGGTGGCATTGCCTACTTTCTTTGATTTGATTATATTTTTATTATGCAGGTGAGGTGGTGACCCGCCAGAGGCTTTGATCACGTAACACAACGTTCACACATCGTTTGAGAGACATTTAAATAGTTATAGGAACTAACAAATAATAACGAATAAAGCTGTTGAGAACTCCATACGCGATATGTGTCTGACACAAGAACACACACAATTAGTTGTATCCATCTAAACCATTAACCTTTTTAATTAGGCCTATATAGTTATAGGAACGATTCATATCAAATCAAGCTGTTGAGAACTCCATACTCTGCGCGCATGGCACTGATTTCTGGTGAAGCTGGGATTGGATGCCGTAGCCTCTCGTGCTAGTGGGGACTCGCAGATTTTATTTCCGCACTAACCGGCTCTCGCTGATTTGGTTCTGCGAGTCGCTTTTCACACCACTGAGGTGGATCCGGCCCAATCCCCTAACTTTAAACCCTTCAAACGGGCAAGGGAAGTGAATACCCCATGGGAAAAGGAAGAACCCTTGAGCAGTGACACATGAGATGGAGGACCACCTATTGTAGAACGGCTGAGAGTGTATCCTGTAAACAGTGATCTCTACTGTCCCCGTTCCTTCCCTCTTCCCTTACCGCTTTCCCCAGGCTCTCTGGGCAGGCCATGTGCTCCAGATCCACGAAGCTGTGAGAGAAGAACTGGTCGAAGGTGATCCGGGTGTCAGGGTTTCTCTCGAGCAGCCTCAGCAGGAGGTCCCTGCAGTCCCCGGACACCCTGGCCCCCGGAGGGAGCTAGAGAGAAAGAGAGAGGGGGAGGAGTGTAGTCAAGTCCATTTTTACACCCCTTAACCCTAGCCCCCCAAGAGGGCAAGGAAAAACTCCCTTAATTATCAAGGAAGAAATCTTGAGAAGGAACGCACAAGAGGGGGATCCTGCCTTCCAGGGATGGTTAGGAGTGCAATGGGTGCCATCATTGACATACATAGTAATACAAGCAAACATTGTATTTTTTACACAGGTTTAAAAAAAGAATGAATAGTATTATCCATGGTGATGAGGTGCTCACTGGTGAGCAAGCTGGTAGCCGTCAGGTGGTGAGGCCAGGCATCCAGTCATCTAGTTCTAGTGTAAACATTAGAACGACCTTCATGCTTGCCCTTTACGCTTTGAGCAAAAACAGGACCTTGTTACCGTGGGAATATACAGTGGTGATAGAGAAAGATCTAGTGAACACCCCCAGTCCTGAGCATGAGGGAAACTAGGATGACATCAGCTGTGAGAGTCAGACACTAGCTCCCATAGCCAATATAAACACTGTAGAATACTGTTCATTATATTTATACTGAGAAAGTATGCCCCCTAGTGGTACAGTAGAAAACATTCTCAAAAGGAATCAAAGAAAGAACTAATTTTAACTAAATGGAAGAGCAACATCAGGTAATCTCTCTTGGCAACAATTGGCGTGTGTGTTTAGGGTTTACCCAGGGCCGGACCTAGCACATTTGGCACCCTAGGCAAGCTGAGCTAACGCTAGGGGTTTCATCAACTAGTCGACTACTATAACCACTAGTCGGGGCTGTAGGCAGCAATCGACTAGTCATAGACAATTTTGACAATTTTGAGCACTCATTTGAGTCAAAACGCACACTTTTGCTCTGCAAAATGTCGTTGTTATTGACCAACACACTGGATTTATTGTAACACTGGATATATTGTTGTTGTACCACTGCAGAGATAGGCTGTCATTTTGGTGAGTAAAGTTTCCTGTTCTTATCACAGCAGCTAAAAAAATGATGCAGATGTTAGGAATTGTGAAATGGAAAATGCTGTTGTTGTTTATTGTTGCAGTGTTTAATATATGCAACGCTATTATCGTGCTAAATAGGCTATAGTTTGTGTTTACCATAGACTGTAAAAAAAAAAAAAACTGTCAATGACAACTGGTCATTTTGTTCTTCTTTTGTTTAAAATAACCACCAAAGTACTATTTATTTTCTTTTTATGAGTCTATGTGTGACTGGTTATATTTTTATGTTTATAAACTGTGTTCCGACAGGGTAACATGTCACAGTTAAATGCTTGCAGTTAATGCCTGTCCTAACTGAATGCGGGCGTCCAACTATCGCGCATCGCGTCACATCGGACGCTCTCTGTCCTTTAACTGAATCTGTTAAATAAACTAAATTAATGAGCCGTTTCTCGTCCACACCCCTCCCCTCCCCCCAACATAATGGTAGGGGAAACACTGGATGATCACTCACTGATTTTCTTTTAACTTTTTTTTGCACTTTTTTATTTAAAACATGTTCTGGGCGCAATTTTGGCGCCCCCCTCAGGATGTCGCCTATAGGAATCGCCGCCCCTGGGTTTACCTAATCATAATCTTTACTTAATCAAAATAAATAATCTAAATTAAAATAATTAATTAATACTTAAGGTTACATAACCAAATACAATCCCCATACTGTGTACAAATTCCCAATGAATACCCATGATTATACAGTGTTCTACCCCTCATCCTGGCATCCTTAGTCCATTCCCTAAACCAATCAGAAGAACACAGCAGCGTGTAGTAATCATCTGAGGCGAATCAGCAGCCAAGCGAGTAGGGAGGCAGGCAGCAGCAGCATATGGCAGCAGGACTCAGTGTCTCGGCCCAGTGCATTTGGTTAATGAGGAAGCGGTCTGTTAAGCACCACTCACCTCGACGGGCCTGTCGCTGCGGATTTTCTCCTCCAGCTCAGCGTAGGACCTGGAAGCGAACGGGGCCCGGCCGAACAGTGCCTCTACAGGGAGGGGGGGAGTGGGGGTGGACACAATCAATGTCTGGGTTCGACTCCTGGACAAACATTACTGGGTTTGATCCCCACTGACTGTAGGTATCCTTGAGCAAGATGTGTAACCCCTCCCTACGTGCTCCATAATTACATTCATTGTACAATCACTTTGGATAAAAGCATCTCCTAAATGACTAATAAATCGTAATAGTAAGGGAATTCATCCATGCTGATCAGCCGGACATGAGCATATGGAATGTTAACAGCTCCGGTTATATAAAGTTCCACTACATAATATTATGCAATAATATTATTAATATCATGCATATGAAACAATCCGATGATGTATTCCTACTATCTTAACAACCTGCAGGTAACTTGCCATGCCACTATTTTAAATGCCACATACATAAATAATGTACATGCATACATAAACATATTACCATAAAGAATGACCCCCACGGACCAGAGATCCACCCTGGAGTCGTACTGGCGCCGGCACACCATCTCTGGGGCCATATAGAGAGGAGAACCCCTCAGAGAGCTCTGCTCGTCCCATGGTGACATGTACTGGGCAAAGCCAAAGTCTGAAAACAAACCCGGGCATCAAGAACCACTAGGGGTGTACAAAAACAAATTGATTCATTCGCTATTCTTATCTTCATCAACGATTCTGAATCGATTCACAACTTCCAAAAATCAAAATTGTTTTGTTTTGTGTGTTTACATTAGTGCCAAGTTGATCAATAAAATATAAAAACTACACAATCTTATACACAGTTTACTCTGCTTTCATGCCATAATTTGCCACACCGCCTTGCTTAGTGCACAGCGGACTGGAGTAGATCCTGAAATTAGTACCCCCATGTACGGAATCGAGCATCGATTTTGAATTGGGAATCATTTTTAATCAAGAAACGATTTTCAATTCAAGAAAATCAAATTGCGAGATACCGAAAGATTTACACCCCTAATAACCACACCTATCTGCACCCGTATAACAGTGTACTGTATGTGACAAATAAACTTGAGACTGAAAGTAAAACTATGGTAATAACGTTTTAAAAGGTTCAGGGGATACATCCGTCTACATCGTTCACTTTGCCCAGCAATTAGCCAACATTATGCAGTCCAATTCTGTACCTAGATACCTAATACAGGGATGGGTAAGGTCTGTGTGTGTGTGTGTGTGTGTGTGTGTGTGTACCTGATAGCTTGAGTACAGAACCACTAAGCAGAATATTCTGGGGTTTCAGGTCCAGATGGGATATGTTTCTTCCATGAAGGTACTGTAGTGCACAGGCTGTTGGAGGAAATGCGCAAACAAGACACGATTACATCATGTGTTGTCTAAGCAACAGTTATTCTTTGTCGAAATAACCCATCCAGTATGACTCGACCAACCTGTCATACAACAAGCAGTACCATACCATAAGCCTTGCCGCAAAGTATTCAAAACAACATTTCAAACTTACAGGAAATGAGCTTACACACTGTAACTAACATTTAACTATATCACATCTGTCTCCATGTTAATAGTTTCGAAAGCAAAACCCCCACCCACAAAAATTGTATCCATAGAAAAAAACAACCCACCATCAACCCTTACGTTGACTCACCAATCTGCTGGAGAAAGCGACGCACCACTCTCTCAGGCAACAGCCTTCGACTGCGGATGAAGCGGGACAGATCTCCGCCCGAGCACCACTCGAGAATGAGATAGATGTTCTCGCTGTCCCACTAGAAAGGAGCGTCCAATTAGTACATGACGGACACTTGTTGTATTCAACTCTAATTAGAGGCTACTGCGTTCCCCATTTACTGTTGAAACTATATATTGACTGCAGCTTTTATCAATGTACTACTAATGTGTACCTGGAAGTCCTTCAGCTGGACTATATGAGGGTGACGCACAGTCTTGAGAATTCCAATCTCCGTGAGAAGGTTCTCCATAGACGTCTTGTTCAACGTCTTCTTCCCAACGACCTTCACTGCCACTGCCTCTCGACTGTCTCCCTGCAAGATATACACATTATTCGTGGGACTTTGGCTCTCACCATTCAAAGATATGTCAAGTTTTTATTGATTTATATTCCGGTCAACGTCCATCGTCATCCCGGGGAGAACATGATCCATGAACTGATCTGCAGCTCTTGGCTGATTTACCGCTGGCTCTAGGCTGCGTTTCCTGAATGTACCTTACCCTACCTGTGTGTGTGTGTGTGTGTGTGTGTGTACGAACGTATCCCTTGAAAACCCTCGGGAAACGTATGTCTCCGCAGCATTTTGACGCTACTCCGTTTAACTCCTCTTACTTCCCCGGCCCTCTTCACGGGTCTGTTGTGTAATGGAAGTGCGTACCTGGCGGGCCGTACCATACCGTGCTGGTCAATGGAAAAGCGGCAAAGTGCAAGTCATATGTTTGTGACTAGTAATGTTTCCACCTTTCATGCTGCGTTGAGGAATTTCATGTATAAATGTATGTCGGCTAATTGATTCAGAAAATGTAATCATAATGGCTTTAACTGAGCCTACAGAGTGACACAAGGTATTCCTCTTGTTTTTCGAAACATTGGTACAAATGTCTGTGTGTGTTTTTCATCATTGTGGACTTATCTCTGTACTGTTTGTCCTTAATTGCACTTTATTTATTTATTTTTGTTTACTGATATGGACCCATATGTAAATAAAGCACATTGAATATACTGCTGCTCAGGACGCTTATGTTAATCTAAGGAGAAATTAAAGAAAGCATGTAGGTGCTACTATGTGATGATACCACACCTTTAGTTAAATAGCAGGTTCTGTTTAGGTGAATAAAGAGCAACAGGTGGAGGAGGCCGCCTCTCCAGGTGAAGGAGGCCGCCTCCCTAGGTGGAGGAAGCCGTCCCTCCAAGTGGAGGAGGCCGTCTCCCCAGGTGCACTCACCCTGCTGTAGGCCTTGTACACCGTGGCGTAGGTGCCGCTGCCCAGCCGCTCCGTGAGGATGTAGTCCGCCAGCTGAGGAGGGCCGAAGGAGGTCGAGCACGACGACGCCATCATGGCCACAACTTCATGCATTGGGATATTATATAAATATATATATATAAAGAGAGCAATCTTTGAGTTGACACATACATGTTCTGTGCTATCTCTCTCCCCGACAGCCACACAGGAAGTTGTCACACACATACACATACACACACATATTATATATATCATACAAATCTGCTGTGTGTTGAACGTTACCTGTCGGTTCGTTGTGAAGGCAGCAGCACACAGGTGTGTGTGTGTGTCGGTGTTGTTTACATGACCGTGAGCGTCTTCTTCTTCTTTTCCTTTTCCTTGACACGCTAGACACCTTACGGTGTATTACTGCCACCTATTGGCAACCAAGATAATGCACATTTGTCACTTAGTTGAGAGAAAATAAAATGAATTAAAAATAGCACAATATATATATATCAAAATAATATAAAAGACAAAAAAAGATAATATAATTAGTTATATGCCCCAACTAAAGAAGACACTTTATATTCTAGCATCCAGCTTTGTTTTCCTCTGTACTGAAAGACACTTTTGCATATTTGCTCTGATGGATTTTGTCCCAGGAGAGATTTTGTGTGTGTATGTGACAACCCCACTTTCACCTAATGCCTCAGCTGACGGTTCAAATCCACGGAGCATAAACTACACTGACCCCTAGCGGTGGCTCTCCGGTACTGCATGTATTTATAAGTTACACTGACCCCTAGCGGTGGCTCCCCGGTACTGCATTTATTTATAAACTACACTGACCCCTAGCGGTGGCTCCTCGGTACTGTATTCATTTATAAACTACACTGACCCCTAGCGGTGGCTCCTCGGTACTGCATTTATTTATCAACTACACTGGCCCCTAGCGGTGGCTCCCGGTACTACATGTATTTCTACTCCACACACTTTGAAGACTCGGAGAATGTCGTTTTAAAGTGATGCTTAACACGGGTTAAAACCAACCAAACACGTGTAATTAGGGTCATTTGACCTTTTAAATTATTCTATTTTGGTATAACGTTACGTTGTCCTTCTATTTAAAATTGCGCTTAGGGGAGGTAGACCCGTGAACGTGTGTGTGATGGACCACGTTGACCACATGCGATGGGGCGCAATACTCCACGGAAAGATGTGGGCCATTTAAAGATGGCGGAGTGCGTGGCAGCACGCTTAGCTCGCCAGGAGAAGCAGATCCACCTTCTCACCAAGGAGATCACAAATCTACGCGATGGACTTATTATTGG
>OMKN01065125.1:0-13105 GCA_900302345.1 Melanonus zugmayeri | reverse complement strand
TGGGTGGCATCACCGCCTGTTTAACTTACATATTCAGCAATCTAACTACGAACCGACTGACTCTGCACTAACTGCAATGACAACGCTATTCCCTGCAACACGGTTTTATTTGTACTCCCTTAATAATAATTCACTTCACCTCAAACTCTCATCATTTCAGTTTATCGTCGTTTTACTGCGTTACCCCTTTAACTTTTTTTAATTTCCGGGTTCTTAACTAAACTGTGGTCCCTGCGGATGATTTGTGGCGGGCGCCTCCAAGGCTGGCAGGTAGATTGGGGTTTCTTGCTCCTACTGTCAGGGTCCCCCCTCACACCGCGGGCCCCTAACAAGGGCTCCTCACCTCCGGTGTGGATGGCTGTTGAGAGCGGCCCTGGATAATTCACTTCTAATGTCCTCCATTCAGCCGTGGAAAATGAGATCCGGTCCTAACCCGCAACCACCACCACTCCACTGACACAAACACACATAGTCTTTCTCGCTCTCCCTCACACACACACACACACACACAGTGTATTATTTTCCAACTGGGGCTCTGCCAGTCAGTTCCACTACAGCCGCGGCACTTTCCATTTCCTACTCTAAGTTTCTGTCTAACAGCTCACACTGTAGCGGGAATCCAATCCACCTCTTTAACACTAATCGTTCCTAACACTTCCCGGCCTGATTTCACGGTCACATTAAAACAGTGTGTGTGGCCCTTCTCTCTGTTGTGTTTGTATTTGGGGTCTTCCCTACGTTCCCCCTTCATACACTATGTCATACGTCTGTCTGTCTGGACCCCACGGTGTTGAGGGCTCCTCCCTCATCCAAACCGCATGTAATAACGGTCGGGTTTGGACAGTAAGGACCTGTAGATGAAGACCGGGTCCAAAACCAGAACCACTTCCATCTACTTGTCGGCTGCCTAGTCGGTGCTATTTGTGGGGACATTTCTGACATCAAAGTAAGTGATGCTAGACCGGCGTCCGAGGCGGCGATACGTCACCATGGTGATGCGGCGCGCTGACAAGGTGCTGTCAGTCGACGGCAGTTAAAATGATCTAAAGGCGGCATCAAACCTGGAACCGGCTCCTTCAAATCTAATAGTGGCTCAATCGGGGGGTTAGTTAAAGATAACAATGCGCCCCAATGTCTTTCAAAACCGGGGTTTCTTTGGAGGGCGTCGTCTGAGGCGAGGGTACGGTCACGGCTGACCGCCACCGGGCGCCGCTTGAACGTCCTCTCCGGCCTCCCGCTCGCTCGACGAACTAATTCCCGCCCGCCGTGTCCGGTGTCCGGTGTCCGCCCACCTCTCCCGCCTCGCCGGGCCGGCGGCGCGTGATTAGGGACCGTCTCCCCCGACACGGCTTCCCCCGCCTGTCTCTCCATCAGCCTTAATAGCGTTAAGGAGAAACCGCGGGTTAGACCGTCTATGGTTTCACCCATGATCTCCTATGCAGTTAATGATGAGCGGGGCTTTCGGAAGAGAGAGAGAGAGAGAGAGAGAGAGAGAGTATGTGACTGGGAACAAAGTTAATTACCGCCAACGGTTTCAGCATAATACTCCTCGCCTTCCTCTGGAGACATCATAGATGTCAATGAGAATTGAGCTGCCAGGCGATTACATGCCTGTCGTTGGTAAGAACACGGCATGGCGGCAGATGTTTTGCCTGACAGCTACTGGCAATATCTGACACCTGGTTGGTGTTGCAGGTGTGGCATCGTTAATAGCCAATCCCCCGTCTTGGCATGGCGGCGTTCGGCGGTACGTACGCACTTCAAGCCGAGCGTGGATTTGGGGAGTTCTGGTCGATCATCTCCACATAGGAGATGAGCCTCGTAGCGACCCGGGTTCGATTCCCGCGCGCGGTCCGCTGCACGTCATCCCCTCTCTCGTTCGATCCACTTTCCTGTCTCTCTCTCCACTCTTCTGTCCATAACGGCTTAAAAAGCCCAGAAAATATATTTAAAAAATGAGTAAATGTGTCGAATACATAAAGAATCATTTAATAAGTTCAGAATAATAAATGTCACATCAATGTCAAGTAAATGCAAATAGAGGGATTTTTCTCTGGAGACATTTATTTCTTTATAGTTATGTTGATTTTGGTCCTCCGGAGAAGTTTTAATGATGTAATGACATTTACTTTAACTTTGAAGTGATTCAAGATCATGATTTAAAGGTAATAATAATGAGCATTCATTCATTGCAGCAGCAATAACCAGCGCAGTAAGAACAATAAAAATGTAAGAAAAAGGCAATAAGCATAAATTAATTATAGGACATGGGTCATATTTACGCTGAGGCCTTAAAACACAGACTGGTGTGTGTGTGTGTGATATAAAATGTAGGGTTTACATGGTGTCCAACTGTAATAATAAATGAAGATGTCTGTATTATATCCGGATGCATCGCTCGTTGGAGACTCAATGATGGCTTACATGTCAGAGGCAGTGATAAATTATAGGCTTCCAGACAGGCATAGTGTATGTGTGTGTGTGTGTGTGTAGGTGAGGGTGTGGGGGGGGTGGTGAATGGATGGTGAATGGATGTGTATTTCTCCAGCCTTTTGTTTTTCAATGTTGGTTGTGTGCATTAAATGTGTGTGTGCATGCAGGTGTGTGATTGTGTGTGTGTTTGTCTCTATCTATATGATCAGCTGTGCACACACACACACACACACACACGTATGCATGAGAAATGTGTTTGTGACATGTATCCTTCTTTCTGTGTGTCTACACCTGTGTGTATGTGCATGTGTCAGGTTGTTTGGTTGTGTGTGTGTGTGTGTGTGTGTGTGTGTGTGTGCGCGCCACTATGTATTTGTCCTTGTTCAGCAGACTGACAACGTGGTTGCGATGCTCCTCCAGATTGAGGTTTCAAGGCAGTGTTTTCAGGCGCCGCTGGAGCCCGGCGCCCGCCTCTCACAGTGTGAGCGGACAGCAGCTCCTGTGTTCCAGCACACTGCCTCGTCTTAATGTCTCATATCGTGATCCCACACACACACACCCCACTGTCTTATCTTCACTTCATTTTAAGTTCACTCTCCGGATCCTTTCTCTTTCCCCTTTATCGGAGCTCAGGTCTCATTCTCAGCCGGTAGCCGGGAGAACGACGTCACGTTGTGTGTGTTGTCGCTGTTCATTTTCGGATTGATGAAGATTTAACAAAACGAATTGGTCTGATTGGTAACATATTTCTGATTCTCATCATATGAATCCAGATAATATAAAAGTGTCCTTTTTATGTTAATAAAAAACAGCGTGACTCAGTAGTTAATTAGTTAATCTCAAGAAATTAGTTCTAGATTGGAGCTCTTTCCACTACCTTTTATTTTCTCTTACATATGCATATCTAAAAACGTTCCATGCATAGATCTAAAATGCAAAGTATCCCTTGACATTACACGTATGAGCATGCATTATTCATATGACATTATTCATATGCATACCCTAGTAACTTGTAACATGAGATAACATTATCCTCTTCACCGTTTCCATTTTACACGACTGTATCTTCCCAGGATTTTCAATGAAATTGCTGAGCCACAGCATCTTGAGTCAAGTGACCATTAATACGTGAGCGTGGCAGGAGGGTTTCTTCTGTGTAGGAGTTCTTTACATTTCTGAAATTTGCGATAATTCAAATCGAGACGTTGTCCGAAACCAGCGAAGCACATCGACAGCCAGGTTTGGTGGGTTTTCAGTGGACACAGACAAGGCAAGCGGCCAGGTTGCCTCTTTATTCTGACACAAAACATCCATAATCAAAAATTATAAATGCAAAAAATGATGATAAAAACGATCTTAAGACGGAGGACAGCAGCCTTTACACCAAGGCTTGGAAAGGGAGTATTAAAAAGGCTCTGAAACGACTCCTTAGAAGTGACTTCCTGGAGTGTAGAGCAACTCACCCTTCAGGCTGGGAAAACAGTTTCCACCTCTGCCTCTCCTTTAGTTTTACTCCAGTACACAGACAACACCTCGAGGCACGTCGGCGCAGGAACGTCCAAAATGTACAAAAGGGATTTGGACCGGGTATCGCCGATCATGAAGACGAGTCGCTCGGCACATGCCGCCGCCCGGGCTATCTGTCGCCGTGACGATGGGATACGGGGCGAAGGGAAGCGGACGGCTACCGCAGCCACTTTCGCCTGCCAGCTCCTCTTTGCTTCACGCCACGCAACGGGAGCGCTGACAGGCGCAGATCAGAAGATCTTTGAGACAAGGCCGGAAACAGATGTTAAATGAGGCGCGGCCCTAACAAGATCCCGCCGCCGATTTGTCTGTTGAGACGCCGAGGAGAGAGCCAGGCGGTTGTTGCTGCTGCTGAAACCTAAAAGTGAAAAGTATTCAATGAAGAAGCCAAAATCATCTTTCTTCATCATTATTATACCTGTAAGGTATTAAAGTACAGTATTGATATACAGTATATATATATATGATAGATTATATAGATATTACTGTATATATATATATATATATATATATATTTAATCACTAATGGCTTTGTGTATACAACTTGAGAAAGCCCTAAATGAATCTACAGATTCAAACTTTTTATATAGTATTTCTCTTTAGTGAATGAAATCTTTTTAATCGCTCTATTTTGCTATATGATAAATAGAATAGAAAATGGTAAAGGAAAGGTTATCAGACACAACACCATGACATTAACATGTGTCCTAATTAAATTCGTTTGAGAGGCAAAATACTCAGAAATGAAGCCTCTACTAACAAGTAAGAGCAACCAGGCTGATAAGAAGAGCCAGAGGCAGGTTTATCATTGTTTCACTGCTTTTCCCTTTTGAATTCAGCCTTCGCTCCTGCTCAAGCCTTGCTTTGACAGTATGCATTGTTCAACACTATATATAGAGATATATATATATCTCTATATATAGAGATGAAACAATATTTCACAGAGGTTAAAGGTGTAATGCTTGCAGCATGTTAGAAGGATGTCACATAGGACATGCATGTATGTTGATCCTTTTAACAATGACGTTAAGTGTACACTGCGTGACCATCCGTGTGTTTCTCTGTGATATTCGAGATCATATCACACAGGAAATCATTTGTTTTGTCATATTAACCAGGAAATGATGAAAAGCAAAGTAGGTCTGATATTACACTAATGTCAGTATTGTTCTATTGTCAATCTGTACAGCTAATGCCTTTGAAACGTAAACCAACATGTATTTCATTATAGAAATCAGATGATGTAATACTGACTCATTTTGCAGTATTACCTCATCGTTTGGATTTGTGATATTTTAATGTAATTGTGGAGTTATAAGTAGTATAAGTAGATGCATTAGTGAATTAGATGAATATACTCCACCAATGATTTATCCCTAAGACACGATGTTCATACGTCTCTTTATCCAATTACCCATCTCTCCCTCTCTTATTTCTCACTTTATCTGTCTCTCTTTCAGTCTGTCTCACTCGCTCTATCTCCATTACTCTACTCTTTATTCCCCCCGCTATCAACTCCTCACTCTCTATTCTTTCAATTCCTCCCCTTTCCATCACCCCCCACCACCCATCCTCTCACCTTTCACTCTGCCCGCTCTCACGCCCAGCATTACCATTCTCTCTCTCTCTCTCCCCACCTATCTCTCTCTCTCTCTCTCTCTCTGAATCCCATTGGGCAAGGAAGTGGACATACAGCCCTACCACATCAGGGGAAGGAGATTAAATGAAAGTGTCACGGTGACACATGGCTCTGATAATAGGACAATAGAGCCAGTTTCAATTATGGGCCTTTCTCCAGGGACAACTGCTAGGAATAAATTGCAACCAGTTAGGGTTTTCTTTTTTTCTTCCCGTCCGCTGTCTGTTTATTCATTTTGACATTTGAATCCGTCTTCTTTAACCTCCCGGGTACCTAAATTCAATAGCTTTAACCCGCTCCTATTGAGGCTGGGCTGTTCTTGGACGGTGCTCGGCCACCGCACCCAAGCGCTGTATTTCTTTAACGTCTTATTACCGTCCACAAAAGCTGTCGAGGGCGGCTTTTGGGAGTTGAGGCCCACGATAATGTTTCTATGTTTTGCAAGGAAAAGTGTATGGGGGTAATTAATGTGTACCGGGGTCCATGATAGGAATAGATAAAACACACGCGGCACAGACGCCATGTGTGACTCCTCAGCCCTTTTTTTTTTTGTATGTGCTGTCGAACGCTTTGATTTATCATCGCAGCCTTGCGTGAAATAGGAAGTGGAGCTGAATTTCAACTTCAAAATGTTATTCCCTTCCCCTGAGGTCAGATAGTAAATTACAGATGATGATAACAAGGTGGCTGTGGCACCGTTTGCTGTGAATTGATAATGCCACGGAAATACTGTGTTTGGTTTATTCACACAGAGCACCTATTGGATGGCGGCGTATGACCACGGTTGATTATTATTGGTTGATTATTTCTAGATTATTAGATGATTTATAACATGTTTCATTTTTTTACCAGGTTACCTGCTCCATGTTATGTCTTTTCCAGCTGGAGCCAACCGTGCTAAGACAGGCGTGCAGTCATGCTGTTGTAGGATACTCGGATAAAAGCCTCTATAGCTGAAATCAAAGGATCGCGGCTAGGGGTATCGACTCCCGGCTGAAATGTTCTGAGTTCGATTCCCGATTCCCGGCTGATTACCCACGAGCATCTTTTATACGAGCGGCGGACGCCTGGAGGGATGAAAGCTCCTAAATATATGAACATGCAATACTATTTCTCGTTGGATGTTACCTATAGAAATCCTATATTACCGTGGAACAGGACATTAGTGTCAATACTCTCAGATCAATTTTCGTTTTTGAAAATGAAGCGGTGGAAAACAAAGAATATGGGATGTATTCAGGATGTTTCTCTCCTCCTCGTCCGCCGCCGCTTTGTCGCCGTCCCGGCTTGCGGCGGCGGCGGCGGCGGCGGTGGCGTCGTCCCATTAGCGATCCTCCCGGGGAGGACGGGAGGATGTCACTTCCTGTGAGTCCTGTGAGGGGTGGGTGGCACCTTGTCACCTCGGCGACCGGGGGGACAGGGGACCCTGTTGACAGATAACCATCGAGCCCAGGGTGGGCAGTACGTCCGCGGGCCCTTTGTAGCTAATGGGATTAGAGCTCTGGCAGTGAGTGATACACAGAGATACAGAGAGAGAGAGAGAGGGAGAGAGAGATAGAGATACAGAGAGGGAGGGAGAGAGAGATACAGAGAGAGAGAGAGAGAGAGAGAGGGAGGGAGGGAGAGAGAGATACAGAGATACAGAGAGAGAGAGATACAGGGATACAGAGAGCGAGAGGAGAGAGATACAGAGAGAGCGAGAGAGAGATACAGAAAGAGGGAGATAGATAGAGATACAAGAGAGAGAGAGAGATACAGAGTGAGAGAGAGAGAAAGGGAGAGAGAGAGAGAAAGGGAGAGAGATAGAGATACAGCGAAAGAGGGAGAGAGATAGAGAGACAGAGATACAGCGAGAGAGAGGGAGAGAGATAGAGAGAGGGAGAGAGATAGAGATACAGCAAGAGAGGGAGAGAGACAGAGATACAGAGAGAGAGAGAGAGAGAGGGAGAGAGAGATACAGAGAGATACAGAGAGAGAGAGAGATAGAGAGAGGTATGGTGATACACAGAGCCAGTGGACATGGTGGTATTTGATTTCTTTATGAATGCATCCATTATTTGAGCAGCTAGGTCCCATTGAGAGACCATATCTCTTGTGCAGGAGGTCAAGATGAGAGGCAAATATAAAAGGTTTCAATTCAAAAAGCACACACAGGGTGCAAATACAGCACAACGACACACCAACACACAACCAACAGGTAGATAACTACACAGACCTACCAGGAACACAACAAACAGTCACAATACAGGGATCAGGACCAGCTCATCCCCAGCCCGTCTCCATCTCGGAGAGGAGCGGCACCCCGGCGAGGAGGGGATCGGGGGGGCGCGGGAAGGGTGTCACGGCCCGGCGCGCGTCTCCGGGCGCTCGGGGACAGCAGTCAAACGCTCCGGTGACAGGGAGAGGAGACGGGCGGAGACAGCGCCGAGCGCGAAGTGGGGCGAAGAATGAAAGTGTCTTTGGAAATTGTCTTCATTGTTGAGCGTCCATCTTGGTCCCTTTCAACGTCGTGCTGTCGGTTAGGCAAACAGCAGCTGTGATGGTTGACAATAGGAGGTTGTCACCCCGAAGATATTTTCTTTTCTTTTTTTACCGCCTTTCAAACATGTTTATAGACTTTCCACATTACTTTTAATTGTCTGCTTGAAGTATATTATATTTTTTACTTTACAAGGCTGTGTGATTTCCATACAGCCTTGTAGATACAGTGTCTGTTCCCTTTGCCTCTCAGAATGTGAGTTTTTTTTACTATGTACAAATTGCCGTCTCAGTATTGAATAGCATTTAGTCGTTTTCTCAGAGTGCAAATGAAAAAATTAAATCTGCACCACAACACTCGGCGGCTGCTATTGAAGATGCCAATATTGAAACGCACACAGGGTCATAATTTATTTCAACCATCCCAGACCTTTAGAAACCACGACCATACTGCTTGTGTGTTCATCTGAAAGAAGAAGAGTTTGATTGACTGTACATTTCTTTCAGTGCAATAAAAAACAAAACCCAGACACCTCCTGGCTGTGAATTCCCCTCCGCTCCCGTCTTCCTCCTCGCCTCGATGCCTTGGACAGCACTAATGTGATGTTGGCCAAAAAATACACCTTTCCTTGGGCCCAAAACACCCTCCTCTGCGCCTGAGAATGTGGGTCATGTCATCGTGATGAAGGCGGGCCGCGGACCCGGGCCAGGCGCCGCTCCCCGTGTGACAGCGGACCGCTCCGAGCCGTAGTTAATGGTCATCCTGGGCATAATCTGTCATCTTTATTTGCTCAGCCGGGCGTCCTCCTGGCTTTATCGCCGTCGACGCGCGGATTAGCATCTGAGCGTCACAGGTGGATGGGCGGACCCGGGCGTCTTTTCCTTGTTACCGTTATCACCGTTAGAGGGGGAGAGGGGGGCGTACAAGTTATTTGGTTGTCCTGTTAATTATTCATACTCATGCTTTGTTCAGTGTAAATTTGAAGATCTGCACAGTGGAAAATCCTCCATTCTGTTTGAAAAAAAGAAATATTTGAAGAAATGAATGAATCCATTAATCCTGAATCCAATTCATAATGCATCATTTCAGTGTATTTTTTGCACAGGCGTCACATACGTATTATTATATAAGCAATCCAATACAACAAAAAAAATGCTTTTATATGCATAAGCCCTTGAAGGCGTTTTTTTCTTCTTTGGTTGAAAACACTTTCATTAAAGTGACGCTACTGCGACTCTGGAGGACATTTTTGGGCTGAGCTCTGCCATTTGCCAAGACATGGTTAATAGATCACACAACACCCCCCCCGCGCTCCCGTAATGCTGACCTTTCCTGCCTCCGGGCTATATTTAAACACAGCTCTAAGAGTTACGGTTGTTCCCAGGAAAACATTTTACTATCAGCTTTGTCCATTTGTCAGACTTAATTCAGGCGCGCCGTAGATCCCGCTTCTCCTTAGTATATTACGTTGTATATTTACAGGCAAACAAGGACACCGCTGATAAAACAAACCGGTTGAAGGTTTTCCTTTCAACCCCTAGAACAGATATGTGATCATATAGCTGCTATTTTTACTGCATCCGCTTGTGTTGAACCTGTCCCCTGTGGTTCGGTGTGAGGAGAATACAATTAAATTAGGGTCTTTATTATTGACCTGAAACACAAAGATTTTTTTGCCTTTTTAGACTTTAGCCTTTTTTCTTATTATATACTTGCATTGACAAGAAAGGCAGCACATATAATGACAATATACTGTATCTCTCAATATATTTCTTTAAAATACATGAAAACAAATATTACAATAATAATGTGAAAAAAGAGAAACAGGAGGTAATAATCTACACAAACATAAGAGTCGCTCTCTCTCCACCTACACACACATTCACATAATGTATTTCACCTTTTCAAGTTTAAGAAAGTGTCTCTAAGACACAGCTGAGGTGGCCTCAGGAGACTTCCACCAAAGCAAAGCTACACCAATAGGGCGACAAAAGCCACACTGTTTGCATCTCTGGATGTAGAAATATGATCCATATCCTCTGGGACACCAACGTTTGCACATGAGGGCAAAAAAAATCTCAAATACAAACGTCCAGAAGTTTGTTCATTTTGCCCGAGCCCAAGGCCAAAAGATGTGGGTGAGGTTGGCAGGTGAATGGCCATGATGTGGGTAGATCTCAGCTAACGTAGATTTACTGTAATCTATTCTGTGGAAAACTTGAATTGAAGTCCTAATAGGAAATGTTCTCTTTGTTTACTGCCTCCCATCTATTTTTATTTATTCCAACAAGGGATGAGCTGTCAAGGTTTTTTACATGGCGATATAAGTGTGTGATGAGGCATTTTTGGTCAGGTAGAAATGTACAGAACATTTCACATGACACCATATTTGGGAACTTTTGGAGCTTGCTTTGAACACAGTGCCCTGATCTGAAAATAATAATCTGATCTGAACATAATAATAAAGAATAGTGTTCTCAATATCAAGGCTACCAGATATAATGAAGCATTTGTCTTTCCAAGCAGAAAAGGTCAAATCGAGAGAGCCAGGGGGGGACAGGTGGTTATTATATACCGTATAGGACTATTTATAGCCATTCTTTAAACCAAGGTGATGATGGACTTGAGATCAGATCTTAACAGTGGATATTACCACCGGGGCTTGAGAATAAAATGCACATGTGCTGCAGAAGGATCTCTCAGATACCTCCAGCTCCCCCAAGTCCACAGTTCCTGACACTTTTGAAAGAAAAAAAACAAATCTTCTTTTTCTTTACTCCTGGTTTGTGGCAGGTCGGAGACGGGGGTTCAGAGGGTGCTCCAGGTGGACCTGAAGATGGAGAGCTTCCCGGAGCCGCTGGGCAGCCGCTGGATGGCCTGGCAGGTGGAGTACCCGGGCAGCCGCTCCACCACGCAGGAGGCCGAGACGGAGGTGCGGCTGGCGGCGGAGGACCTGGCGGCCATTGTTCCCCTGGCCATGGTGAGTGGAACCTGCTCACGGCCTCCCGCACGTCAACACAGACATCAACACCGCCTGTGAAACATTGCACCAAAAAAAGTCCAAAAATGTTTCAGGCGTTGTGAGTCTGGAGTGGTTCTGTGTTACAAACGTATTACATGTTCATGTAGAAAGGATCTGTCAAAGCCAGCTAGGAGAAAGAGGAAATAATAACCAGGAAGGTAGAGTTAAAAAAATGGTCATATCTTGTGGTTGAGTATTAAAGGAAAACGTGATTTTTCAACCTGGACATTTGGGGTCTAACTGAGTAATGTGGACAACAATTGTTGACATTGGTCCAGTATTGAGGGAGAACGCAGCCAAGAAACGTCTCCATTGTAACCCTTTAGGGCAATTGCACCGTAAATGTACGTCCTCTAAAAGTGCTTGTTTTACCACTGACAGACTCAAGATTGTTCTAAGTGTTTGACAACATTATGGAAATTATCCCTACAGAGAAATACCACTTTAGTCTTTACCTTTCACTTGATCCGGGATCTGTTTGTTATTGTGTCTAAGTCTCGCTTGAGGCGAAGAGTTGAGTTGTTGCAGGAAGAGAGTTGGAGAGAGGAGCGCCGGCAAGAGTTTGTTGTGTCGGACTACAGAAAGCATAGCTTAGTGTTATCTAAAAGATTTTCAAAGTCATGGATGAATATTTAGCTGATTTTGACAATGTGAGATTTTGCGGGATTTCAGCGCAAGACTTCTCCTCAAGCGCTACTTGGTTAGACACAATATCAAACAGATCCCGGATCAAGCGAAAGGTAAAGAAAAAAAGTATTTCTCTGTAGGGATCCGTCCCATAATGTTGTCAAACACTTATAACAGTCTGAGTCTGTCAGTGGTAAAACAAGCACTTTTAGAGGACGTAGGTTGACGGCGCAATTGCCCTAAAGGGTTACAATGCAGATGTTTCACAGATGCGTTCTTGCTCAATACTGGACCAATGTTAACAATTGTTGTCTGCATTACTCAGTTAGACCCAAATGATGGGAAAATGGGGGTTGAAAAATCCCAAAGTTACCCTTTAAAGTTATTTTAGCTACATTTTTTCATGAGGAGAAATGTACTATGACTAGCAATTCACAAGTCTCTTGTCGGTTATTTGACAGCTTTTTCAACTGAAATAGCAGTGAACGGTTTCAGTAAGTATACACTTTGGCACCCAATCTTGTTAAAGACAAGGTAATGTAAAACCGAGAAGACAAAATCACCGCCGACGTCTAACCATTGAACACAGTCATCGGAAGTAACGTTTTCCGATGTTCTACTCTTGGTTCTGAAAGAGCCGCCGGTTGCAACGGCTGGGATGCAAATGCAGTATCGAGACACCGGCTGGTCTCGTCTTGTCTCTGAGAGAGCCGGAGACAGCGTCCCAGCGTGGGCCATGCCTGTGTAGCGCAGTGTGTTTTCACAGGCCCGAGGCAGGAGCCCAGAGGCTGTGGCTGCGTGACCTCGAGGCAGGCCTGGGGCGCTGTGCGTCTCCCACACCCAGGCATATGTAACCCCTAGTACCTTAACTGTGGTGGATATTGCGTACAGAATAAGTATATATATCAAATGTCAGTGTAACAAAATGGACCGACGTATCAGAAGGTAGAAAAGGGTATCACTTATTTTATTCTACTTATTTTATATCTATTTAAATTCTATTCTATTGATAATATTCCATTTAAATCACATTTTTTTCTATGGGTGAAAAAACTCCTCTAAATACCTTAGATTTTATTTTGTGAGAAGTTCATCTCAACGTGACCATTTAGCTGTAACTGCAATACGAGTGAGAACTAGCACTCAAAACAAGTATTATTACCAACAATGTGGCTCTCACTAACAGTGATTATATACAAATCCATTTAACAGGATCACAACGTATAATAAAGTACCAAAAGAGGCACACAATTGTCCATCTAGTTGAAAACAACGCATAGCAGACGCTTTTCCTACCGCTCTGGAGGCACGACGCTCAATCACTCTTCTTCTCACGATGTCCACGCCGTCGTCAAATCCGCTGAAGCGGCAGCAACAC
>OMKN01065121.1:0-14662 GCA_900302345.1 Melanonus zugmayeri | reverse complement strand
AGTCTGTTCCGTGGGGAGAGAGCTCCAGTCAGGTGGAAGCGAAGCGGCCAGAATCACAGAGACTTTTCCAGGAATCGCCACTCGCTCATCATTAAAGATCATATTCGTAAGGAAAGAGGAAAGAGGATTGGGTTTCCATAACGATTAACTGCAGCCAATCTGCTACCTATATTTAGGCACCTCCCACGACTACAGCCAATATGTCCTCTTCCTTATGATCGGCCACACTGGCATTGGCTTTGCAAACATTACAAATTCACACTTGTGAAACACCCAGCATCCATTGCGATTTTATTAGCTGCAACCTGTCCTTTTGTGTTTAAAAACACCCGGTTGTCACGTGTGACGCATTGGCTCGTAAAACTTTGTTAAAAGCGTCATTAGCTCTGAGTAATGTGGTTATTCCCTACGCCAAAAACACAGACAAGGCCGTGTGTGTGTGCGCGCAACTTCCTTCCCTGTGCTTACGTTGTTACACTGCTAACCCCTCCCCTTTGTGTGGTTTTAAACTACATGAAGTCTCGACACGCCGAGCTGCCGTCAAAGATAAGAAGCGATACAGGGTATCTGCTGGTAGCACAGGGCGGGCACTTCTCCCTGCTGATTACGCAACAGCGCTGAAGTGATCCGACACGATGTGACCTGAGCGAGAACCTGGTCTGGTTCACACAGAACAGAGTGCAGAATGCCCCGACCCGATGGCTGGATCGGATTACTTTTAGATTTGTACATGACTAACATAAATGTGAAATCCGATGCATCTAAAAATAATGAAAAATGTGTAAATGAAAATAAAACTTTGATCTTGGATTTGGCGGAAATAGGCTTGAAATCCATTTGACGCTTGAAGTATGTCTGCAGCCATGTGAAGAAATAAAAGGCCACGGGCAGGTTTATTTTAAGTTTGGCTCTCCACATCAAAAGGAGTCTCGGATAGTACTTTTAATCTAGCTCGTCGGTCCACGGTGTCCGCGGTGTCGCAATAGGGGAGAAAAACCAAGCATGCTGTGGCACATCACAAAAAAATGAAAGACATTACGAAATGTAGAATTAAGAGAAAAAATGATACAGAAAATGATAAGATTATAATTACAATAATATAATATTGGCTCACAGCTAAGCATTATTGGCTCAGGTTGGTCATGGTTCATACCGGGCCAGTCACTCCCTCTAAAGGGCTCTGCATGCTTCTGTGTAACTTAAGCAACTTGTTCAACGTTTCCGCAACCCACTCTGTGAAGGTCGCAGATGTGTCATGTGTCTGCAACATCGTTGATGTTGCAGAGCCCGTGTTGCGTTTGTCGCGTTGTTGTCGACTGAGGCCTTAACCCTTTCCATACCTGGGAGGCAGGGGTCCACAAAGAGCTGCACAGCAGTTGGTGAATATATTGCCATGGCTGTAAGGGTTGTAGTTGTCCTTTCCTCTTTTAGAAGACCACGAGCCTTTTATCTGCCGGACACACATTAACGGACATCATTAAACATCACATAGTTCATTATCATGTCGAACATAAAATAGAAAAAAATTGATCAAATAAAATTGGTCAAATCATCAGCTGGTGTTTACACTACCAGATGTTAATTTTCTCATGCCTGGTGTGTGTGTGTGTGTGTGTGTGTGTGTGTGTTACGTCAATACTCACATCTTCGTTTGTGGTCTGGTTGGAGCTAATCAGGTAAGTATGGAAGCCTGAGAGGCCCACTATGGACCAGACGGAGAAAAAACAAACCACCACCTCCAGCACAGTATCACCAGGAGTTAAGGACAACTGTGCTTAAGTTCAGATCTAGCCATCTGAACTCTCTAACACACACAAAATGTGTACATTCAGGTTATAGTACTAATAGTCCGGTTGTGTTAATCGAATTAATCAAAATATTATCAAAATCCCATGCCCAAGGGCAATATCCAAATTGCTGTAGTGTAAAATGTGTAAATGTAAATGTACACCACCATTATAAATAAAGTACTGTAGTGCTGCAGAGATGCCCTGGCCTACACGTTTTTCTCCAGATGTAAGAAAACATGTTTGTTTGTAATGTACAAATGCTAATTCCCACTAACAGTGAATCATATCGCAATCGCAATATCTGTCAAAGTAATCGCAATATGATTTATTTTACCGTATCGTTCAGCCGTTCAGCCCTACGTCAACAGACGCCGCGGCGCACCGTCAATAACTCACCACAGCAGCCGCAGCCAAGAAACAGTAGATGCTGACACGGCAATAATACACATCTATCAACATTTATCTTAGTGCAACATCTGGATCCCTCTCGCTCTCCCCTTATTTCACCCTTATGTGGTGGATGACTCAGCTGGTTCAACCGCTGGCACGGCATCTCATTTTCACTTGCTGTATGACCATTAGCAGCACTGGCAACACTTTTTCAGAGAGAGAGCAAGACTAGAGCAAGACTAGAATTTCCTTGGATTTGTAAAGACTTTTTTTTAACAGAACAACAGATCCACGGTGAGAGGGGGGGTAACGGGAAGGGTTTTCTATGCTCTCTCCCTGATTTATGAGAGCAAAGTGCTCTGTGAGAAGGTGACATTAATACTGGCAGACACGGCACACTGCATTCAACCTCATCTTCCATCTATCCATCCATTTATTTAGAGTCCTGTTGATGCGGACAGCTGGCCCCCCCCTCGGAGCTGGTGGCAGAGGCTCAATGACATGATGTGGGTGGCTGTGCGTGTAATGTCAACAATAAAAATGCTTTGAATGGCATGTCATTATCTTTATGTGTAACACACTGTATGTTGCTTAGTGTCTCACCATTACGTCATCACAAACCGTACCGATGCATCACCCACGGACTGAGGGAGTCGGCGTAGGGTTGAAAGACAATGCAATAAAGTCGTCTTATTGTGTTGTGTAAGCCTGCCAGAAATAATTAAAAACCTGCAGCGTGAGAGAACGGGTCAGAGCACGGTCAAGAAAAAAAACATCGGAAATGTACTCTCTCTAGTCCGAAGGATTTCTGACCCGGTGGCCGCAGGCGGCGAGTTAGGTCTGTCGACACCCATCTGTGTCAAACCCTAGACACTGCCCTCGACCGGACGGTGGATACACAAGGGAGTTGATGAAGGCACGACACTATATGCAAAGGATATCTGGCCGGACTGTCTTTGAGTGCGGTGAGGAACGTACTTCCGTGAGACCCTGTAGATGGAAGAGACAAAGAGGATCACGTACTAGTTCATATCACATACGTGCTTTTCACAGACATGAACCAGAACGTACGATACGCATACCCACACGCGAGTACCCGGGCCAGCGCCGCGGCTCAAAATACACACGCCGTGTTTCGGATGTAGGCGTTGCGTACGCTCGAGCTATTCTCTGTCTGGCGAAGTGTCATCGCTTGTTTTCCGTGTCTTGAGCAGGAGCTGTCAGTGCGGCTTTGATGGAGGTGGACAGACTGTTCCGTAGCTTGTTCGGTTTAACTACTGTGTGTGATGGTGGGGAATGGAGACACAGCCAGACATAATATAATCTGAGCTGTGTTCCCCCCTCGCCCTCCGTGAGCTCCTAAAACATTCTTACACGGCATTAATAAATGTCGACTAAGAGAAGGGGCTGAAAAGAAGGGCGATGACCGCCGTGACGAAACCCCCGACACTACACGGGCTACGATGTCGCCGTTACGAATCAACACATCGAAGGTCACGTAAACAACAACCTTACATGATTATTTAACCTTTATTTAATCACAGACGTCTCAGTGAGATGGCACAGAGGAGGAGCGTTAAGACCCATTCTATAATAATAATAATAATAATAATAATAACACAATATATTGTGTGTATAACACTAAGCCGTTCCAAGATAAGGTGACAACGTAAAACTAGAGATTTTGAGCCTGTCGTTCCGTATGCAAGTGTCATTCAGCTACCCGCTGTTATGTTGCCGACGGCGACAGTCACACACGCACCCCATGAGTGAGTGAACAAGACACACATGAACAAAACACTTCAGAAAACGCTGAGCGGGCTGCCAACACACATGATGGCGACAAGCTCCTGTTTCTCAATACACCCACTCACGATGTGGAGGCGCCGGCTACTCGCTCCTCTTTGGCTACTTTTATGGCCGACGTCACATCAATAGACCGCATTTCTGGAGTCGGGTGAGTGCGTCTATTTAGCCGTCCTATCATAACAAGGCAGTTGATTTGTCGTCTGTTTAGTCCATTATCACAACATGGCAACGTGACAGACAGTCTATTTGACGTTAACTATACATTCTCATACTAGTCTTGCATATGCTTTCTTTCTCTCCATACTGTTGCTTCGAAGACGTGGATGAAGCATAGGCTGTATAAAATAGCGTTGAAGACACAATGAGTAGGGATAATAGTAATACTATAATGGTAGGACAGCACTCCAGAATTGCATTTGTGTGAAAATGCACAGTATTTAGTTTTTTTGCCGTTTTGATACGCATTAGCATATTAGCTTGTATGGAAAAACACTTCTAAAAAAACATTTCTAATAACTGCAGAATCCTTTAGCTGGGTTTAATTTTTCATCTGAAAAATTATCTGAAAATAATTGGGGAACACACTGTGTGTGTGTGTGTGTGTGTGTGTATAAAGCCATTTCAATCGAGAGTGAAAGAGGGTGAAATTGAGAGAGATGGAGCAAAAGAAAGAAAAAGATTGATTGGCAGATCAGTCGTATAATGTGTTTTTTGTGCATGGTGTGTCTGCATCCATCCATCCACTTTTCTGCAGGCTACTTACGTATGATGACGTGTGTGATGACGAAGGCGAATATGAAGATGGTGAGGAAGGAGAGGGAGAGAATGAACATGTAGAAGAAACGGTAGTTCCTTCTTCCCACGCAGTTTCCCACCCACGGACAGTGATGGTCAAAACGCTCTGCGGGGGGAGAGAGAGGGAGGGGGACAGAGAAGGAGGGAGAGAGAGAGAAAGGGAGAGAGCGGGGGACAGAGAGGGAGAGGGAGGGAGGGAGAGAGAGAGAAAGGGAGAGAGAGGGAGAGGGAGCGAGAGCGAAACATTAACTGCATTTCAAAAGGAGAGCAGCTCTTTGTTCCAGCCTGTGAATGGGAGAAGGAACAAAGTACAAAGGAAAGTAACTGTGTAAAAAAAATAAAAATAATCAATAACAGATTCAACTCACTTTACCTAGGGTGTGGGAAACACCTGGGATCATTTTACAGCAGGCCAGACACAGCCTGAGGGGATCTCACTCATTGATGCACACGTCAGCTGACACATGGACATACTTACTGCCCTGGTTGTTAATCCGCCTCACAAGTGGTCGTGGATTCAATGAGATAATGTTAGCGATCTCAAACACCACCAACCACACACCAACATGCACACGGACAGCGCTTCATTCTGCTCAACCTGGAGCCTAGCAGTCTGAACAGACAGACATCAACACAGTTTTCTCACCGACTGCTAATGGAAAACAGTTAGGAGACCGCCCCGGCTGCTACGAGCAGATTCAAACCTTTATTATTGAGCAAGTGCACATGATGGAAGATGCGTTTGGCTGGGTCAAAAATAGCCAATAATCTCAGATAACTTAATCAAGGCCCTTTTGAGGAATCCTCAGGAGATTTAAAATGAAGCCTCGATAGCCTGGAAGGGTTATATAAAATATTTTTTTAGATGATATTTATTTATTTATATATTATATTTTGATTTTTTGCTTTTCAGAGAAAATGTTTCTGGGAATGTTCCAACTTGGATCATCCGTGTGCCAACAGAGTCTGAAGACATCTAGGAACGATGGTTTCCAGAACGTCATCTTCAGACTCAACAGGAGAAAATTATATTTTATTAGATAATATATATATTATCTAATAAAATCAATGTCTAGAGACTTTGAAAACTAAAATATTTACAACTAGAGAATCTAAAATGTGTTTTAGAAAAGGGGCAGAATGCTTCAAGAATGAACTACATTGTAATACTTGGAGAGCATATATATGATATATGGGTGTATAATTATTAGCAGGCATATAATTAAGAGACAAGAAAACCCAGTGACCCCGATGCTGTCTAGCGGTGCACAGCTTGCAAATACTTGACTTGCCAATCAGTGGTTATACGGTGAACATAAGTGATTGGCCTCTCCCTGTGCTAATGGGAGGCTAATGCCATTAGCTTCTAGCGACAGCTGTGTGAAATGACATGGTACGCGATACAGTTTGAATGTGATTGTGTCGCAATCACAACAAAGAGACCGCGCGGCGAACATCTCTCCACGCTAGCTATATTCCAACTGTCCATTGGGTCTGACATTGAACTCGAACGACGAAAAGTAAGAAGCATGTGAAAGCGTGCGCTTGCTTAGCTTTTAATCAGTTTAACTCCATGTGAATGCACCGCTCCAGATCCCTTTGGGATATATATCTGCACCATAAGGTAGGATAAAGGGATTCTACCATTTATTTTGGCTTGGAGCCAACCATAAATGGTCTATCCCAGGCCAAGTACTCAGACAGGCTGGTAAGTTATTAATGAGCTTGTCAGCCCCCTGGTGTGGACAGTATTAGGGATTGAGAGACGGGGCTGTGAATAGAGGCCCATGGGTTATGTAATCACCGTTTTAATGAATGACGCCTGGCTGCACTGCAGGCAAAAGTTTGTCCGGTGCAATCATTGTTTTTTTGTCGTTTTATTTTAATTTTGTACAGAAAGCATGCCATCTGTCCATGCCAGGCAACGCAAAAACATTCACGTGTTTTCATGTGTTCGGCCGGGTTTGACTCCAGAGCAGATGACGATGGAGGGGGTTTCAAAGTAAGAGTTATCTGAGGGAGAAACACAGTGGCACACCCTGGGTCTATAACAGGTCTCCTTCCACGCAGCTCCACTATTACGCCGTCTCTCCCCATCTTCCCCTGTAATCACCTGGCTGCACTTGCTTTACCATCCCAGGGGAGTGTGTATGGTCATGAACGGCAGCAAAACTCTACAAAACCATTCCACTCCAGCTCTCTTTGTTTGCTTATCTTTATAGTTAATCTTTTCCCCCACGAACCACCTCATTGATTTCCGCCCGTGTGCCATTACTCACCTTTAGCGTATTCCCAGAAGAATGACATACAAAGGAAAAAGAAAGGCACACATTTTTGGCATGCGTTCCAAAACTAAATCCTGGATTTGTTTTCTAAACAAGTATTCAATCCGCCAAAGCTAATCTGCCGGCCGCATCTGAGGGGGACGCACACGCCTGGCCGCTGAGGACAAACCGTCGCACGTGTGCTGCCGGTTTTTCTCAACCCCGTGCCTAAAACACGGGCTCTTAGAAGCCTAGCGCGCATCGTGACGTCCATCTTAAAGAGACCTCTTTTGTACTCACCCACACAGTTGTCACAGAGGCTGCAGTGGGAGGTGCGCGGTGGCCTGAAGATCTTGCATGTGAAGCAGTACTTGAGCTTCACCGTCTGCCCGTTGATAACCACCTCCTTGGTCCTGGGGGGCGGCCGGTAGCTGGTGCTGCCGTTCGCCCCGTCTGCGGGGACGACGGGAGAGTGGCCAGAGAGGGGAAGGGAAGGGGAACAAAAGAGGGAGGGAGGCAAAAAATAATGTACGGTCTCTGTCATCGGAGGCTGAAAAGATGTTTATCTTCAGGTAAAATAGGCCGGAAGGAAATGGAAAAAATGAAAAACCAAAAACCATGGTTTCACACGTTCTCTGATATCTATGCTCTGGAAATGTGAGAAATGGACCAGGGTGGAGTTAGGTTGAGTAAGATTGTAGTGTTTAGCAGCGTTATCAGTATAGATGAAAGATGATGAGGCTAGCATAAAACGGTGAGTCAACATCCCATTATTACGATGCCTGGCCTTGAGGTTTCACTTCTGAAACGTTTGGGAGTGGGAGTGAATGTGCACGAGTGGGAAGAGCATTTGAAGCATCATTCCACACACAGTGGAGCGTGTGTGTGTGTGTGTGTGTGTGTGTGGGAGAGCAGTGAATTAACAGGCAACAGGCATTTGTTTGGCATTTTGTGAAAGGGTACATTCTGAGAGTAGCTGCCATCTAAGAGAAGCAAGTAATTCTTCTTGGTATTATGGCGCCTCGTCCCTCTTTCCTCCTCGCTCCATTGCCCTTTCAGCAGCCACTACTGAGCCTGATGGTAAATGAGGGGAACCACCGAGAACAATTATTTATTAATATAGTTAAATGATAAAATGTTGATGTAATATTTATTTATTTAACCATTTATCATAGTGTCAGAGGCAAAAGTTAAAAGACGACATGTTCATCGACATTTTCTAGTAGCATGAGGTACGTCAATAGTTCATCAATATTCATTCAGTAAAAAACGGACTGAGGTTGGTTGTGGTTTTATCATCTGGTTTACTCAAAAGAAGAGTATCTTACTCAGACCCCACACACACATCAAACATAAATCACCTAAAATTAAATGCCACCACTGCTTCTCTTCTGGCATTAGAAAGCTATTACAGAGCTGTCATGATTAGTTGGTTAAGCAGACTAATCATGGTAAACTTGCATTTAATAATGTGTCCTAATGAATGAATACATTTCTTTTTGGTTTTCACCTGGTATATGCCATATCCAATATTCATATTCAATGTCAATATTCTATATACATGAAAAAAATGGTTTGCATGCAGAAATCTAATGATTAATTAAGTCAACCAAAACATTATTGGTGTGAAGATCAGCAAGATCAGCAATACGACACGCAAACACTTGCGTAACAAGATATTCTGACGCCATGCAATCGTCAGAATAATTGACAATCTAAATGATCAGTAGTTGCAGCCCTAAAGTAAACTCGTAAATCAATAAACATGTTTATGATGTGTGTAAGAATAAGCACCAAGAGTGTTATGTGACTGTGCCTACTTACTGTATCTTTGACATTGAACTAAGCAGGTCAAAGGCCTAGTATCAGTTACAAATCTGTTTTGACTTTCTTGGCAAACATAATTGATTTTGGTAATACCTTACATTACTTACTAGCCTGTTTATCTTTAGAGATTATGAAGGATATCAAAACTGCCACCATAAATCCAAGCTAGGTCAGTGAGGAGCAACATCACGACTCTCTTTCACCGGCGTTCGTGACTTCCTACTCGGTTCTAATTAAATGCTGGTCCCCGAAAAATGACTGGGACTATGTGGACGCACACCCTGACTCACTGTCCACTTTATTTGTATGTATGCATTAAGACACACCCGGCAGAGAACAAAAGGTCGACGTAACCTTTCAGCTGAGCCAATATATTGTATATTTAGCCGCCTTGTTGGCAGAGGCTTCTTCCATAACAGAGCCTAGTGAGAGATACCCGAGAGAGATAGCCTGGCCCCGACAAAAGAGCCTTGCGCTAGAAAATAAAAGCCAGGAAAACTGTGAGATGATACTGTGAAATTAACCCCTGCTTAGTGTACAGACACAAACACACACACACACAGACACTAACAATGCTAAATAAGGGGTTCAATGTCAGCCAAAAAGTGTCACGCGGTGCCTGGCGGGGTATAAAAGGATTGTAATTGCTACCCTGCAGCAGCAGTGGATGAAGGGGGAACATAACACTCAGACGTTCAGGTGGAGGAGTCTGGTAGTGTAATGAATGCTAAGGCCTCCTAGAGCTGACCTCAGCTGATGGAGGCCAAGGTGCTTCCCCAACCCCTGGGAACCAAAGCATGGACACAGAACAAGGACATTTGTGTAGATGGGGTGGACCGTTAGGCCGTGTTTACATGGAACAATTATATGGTTAGAAATTAAAGGCTTTCAGCTCAGACTGCATTTACCGGCATTGCAAATATTGACCCATTGGACCCATTCATTGAGTAGTGGTAGTAGTAGTGATTAATTATAGAACAACCACTTGGCAATCATGAATCATTAAGCTGTTATATTAACTATTCTTCCGGGCTTCACTAATACTGGGCAAAAAGCCATAACAGCACTGTTTTGTTAGATTGGCTATTGTATGTTCAACCAAACTAATACTGAGCTCGGCTGGCTTCAACGTTGAATGCGTCAATGTGTCAAACTGTAGACCAACAATTTAATTCCGCATTCTGTCTTTCATTCGTCATCTGTTCACATGTTGCCCCTACAAAATCCACTGTGTTTGACAGATGTATCTCGTTCAGGAATACACAAAAGGGTGTGTTTGTTCCATACAAGACCAAGTGTAGACCGGTTTTAATGTGAGCAAACCAGCTGATGTCACCGTTCTCAACCTCCCAACAGGTTTAGGTATGTAGAACCGGCTGGTGATACAGTGGTCGGTCGCTATGAATTCATCTGCATAACCGCCTCTGCGATCCTTGGCAGTGACGTGGTCACTGGCCCCGGTCTAGGAGCTGCACTCAATTACAAGTGCCGAGTGAAATATCAGAAAGGGCAACCGAGTGGAGAGGTAACGGGGCGGGGTCGGGCTATAAATAGGACCAGCTTTGGGGCACATGCTCTCTCGCCACTTCCTGTTGACACGGCGTGCACCAATGAGAAAACCCAGCTGTTGCCACGTCTACATGATTTCTCCTCAAACAATAGCAGTATCTTTTTAGTAGTAGTAGTACTATTTTAACACTTCTTGACAGCTAATCTTTGTATAAATTATCCAAGCCGTTTATATTATCCCATTTATTACATGGCTACTTACTAAAGTAATCAATAATTTGACACAAAATATTAAAAAATACATTTTATTAATTTAAAAATGTTTTTATTAATTTAAAAATGATTTTACTGCTTCTGCTAAAAAAAAATTGTCCATTGGAAATAGCATCCATAGCAGCAGTCTGCTATTCAGAAATGACCGTAGAATGCCGTAATTGACCAATCTATATACTATATCTATATACTACATTTATACTGTATAATATATTATACATTGGACTTGACTGGACATGTATGCCAAGTCGTAATTGTGATTTAGGTTGGACTTGGAAGGGGCGCACTTCATTTTTGGACATGGCAAGAGTATTTATGTTAGACAACATTGCTCACGATGCAATTGTCACGCCTTTTGACATTACGAGAAAATATTATATAGCAACATGAGTTTAGCATATTTGCTTTGCTTTAGTTTTGATATTTTAATCGGTTAACGCAATTGCTCAACTTTTAGCTCAAAGCCATTATAGTAAAATAGAATGGAAATGGATTAGGCACTGTATGGAGATATTTGTGAACAATACTCACTATGAAAGGCAACGTTGTTTTACAATAGTGTATTGCATTACAACCAGCCGTGTATCGTGTTACAACCAGCCGTCTCATCAAAACACCATGAAGTTACGATTATGAGTAAGCAGAGCTCTGTATGCCGTCTCATTCAAGGTGCAAGCACACACATACGCCGTCCCACAAATCAGATTCTCTCCTGCCGTGCCTGTCACTATCTGGCAACGTCATTTTTCACAAGGTTAACAGTCTTCAACTGTGCACCCATCTCCTTGTCTGCCAGAGACCCATCCGGTGATGCTAGCAGCTCTACGTCCAGCAAGCAACAAAGATTATCTCATCAGCCCTGATTACTTTATCACAGACTATACATTACCTTCTTTCAAGATCCAATCTTGGACCCTGAGCAGCAGCAGTAATACAAGATACAATCTCCTTGACAAGTCCTTGACGTGAGACGTCACTCACTTGTTACTGCATTTGTATCTTTGCCGTTTGTCTCAACTGAACCGTGGAAGCCCTTTACCAGTCTGGAGGTCGAAGAGAAAGTGTAAGGGCCAGTATTGGGGAGCCGGGGGGTAGATTACAGCACAGTAGTGACAGTAGAGGAACTCACAGCCTGGCTTCTGCCCAAGTGCTTGGGGCTAGAGCTAGATAACAAGCCGGGTGAGTAGCATGGGGAAACGGGGACAGAAGCAGCGGAGAACAAACCAATATAATGGTGGGGAGGGTGGGGCTGTAAAGCCAATCTGTGATACAGATGAATTCAACCAACACTGTTAGTGACAGATGAAAGTAAAGCCAGAGACAGGGTATAGACAGAATGGAAGAGCGGGGTGTAGAGGTAGCGCCTGTAAGTGTCTGTTTGTAGTTGTGGAGTAATTAGTCCAGCCTGGATTTCCTTTTGGTTTCCTGACCATCTTCATCTGCTTTCTTCCCCGCGCCCAGCACTATTCCTGGCCATTCGCTACAGTTTCCATCCTCCATCATCCTCCTTGTCACTTTCTTAAAACCACTCCATCTTCCACACTGTGACACACACTGTGGGGCTTGTGGCAGGGTAGAGTTGAGCGCAAGAGAGAGTAGATGGCAGAAGAGAAGATTGCTTCTCCAGGGACACGGTACAGAGTAACAAGGAATAAACATCGCAATGTTACGAGATGCGTGTTTGTGCCATGTGTTTGAGTGTTTGTGAGCGAGTGTTTAAGCAAATGCGGTAAACATGTCGAGTTACATAGCCGTCTCCTGGAAGTTGAGGCCAGACCAAGGATACCTTCTCTATACAAAGGAACGCCCTTCGTATTTGTATAATTAGGCAAAAAATATATGAAAAGAGTCCATCATATATAATGCAATATATCATGCATTATGTCTGAAATACTGAAGCCTGCTACAACACCACAGGTCAGTAAGTGTTAAAATTCAAATGGGTAGTGAATTTTTGCTTTTCTAAAAAAGGCACCAGACTGTGTTACTCATTAAATACACAACATGATGCCTGTACAGAGATCGAAGCCGCAACCTTGGGTTATTAGCACCACGCTCTAACCATCTGAGCTAACCAGCCACATCATTAGAAACATAACAGGAGAGACGCGCTATATCCAGTGCACAGTCTTGGTGCATGCAACAGTGTTAAAAACTGTAATTACTAGAATATAATAATTTTTGTATTATGTGAACGCTCATAACTCTCTCTCAAGCAAAGAATTAGGCCTATGCCTAATGCCTGATCTGGAAATAAGAAAGAACAATAAATGGCGCAAATGTCCAAATCAGTTGCACCGGGAATTAAACAGAGAATTCCCTGACAGCTCCCTAGTACAAAGTCTGGGTAATGTCCGTTTGAGCCCATGTGTGAACAGAGCAGGTAATTGCCCGGAGAATTCACAGATGACGTTTCTATCATGTGACTGGCGCGAAACTGGAAGAATACAAATATGCGAGGGTGAAGAAGAACGAAAGAACGAAAATGTCTGCTAACTGGAGAGACGACGAGATTCTGTCAGTAAGGGCCGTCACCGAAATCGTAAGGCAAGTTCAAGGGACGGCAAGATACTTGGTTGTTTGTTAACAAAACACTGCGATTTCCGTAGCGCACTTTTTGCGTCATGTCCACGCCCCTCCCCTGGTGCCACCCCTCACCTAAACTAAACAGAGTATTTCCAGCCCCGTTCACACACAAGAACGCGTCTGACACGGACAATCTCCGGTTGTTTGCTACTATGTGTGAAAAGGGCAACTCCAGATAATGCCTGGACCCGATTCTCCGGAAATTGTCCGGGCATGATGACATGCTGGTCTTCTTTGAGGTCTGTCCTTCCCCAGCAATTTGTATCTTTTCCTCAGGCAAAAATCGTTCCATGGAAGGGAACTAAATATACATTCAGAGTACAGACAGTGTGAGCAAATGCAGCTCAGACTGGGCGGGAAGTGAAAAGATGGCTCCCCCGGGCTGCCCTTGGCATTAGAGCTTCAGAGAGACTGATGTTTGGCACGTGGCATCTAAAGTGATGCCAAACTATTTAGTTCTGACATACTGAGCAGCGGAGGCAGGCCTGCGGAGACATCGGGGAGAAGCGCTGTCTAGAGATGAACACTCGTTTCGGTTTCCAGTGTGGATGAGCGAGCTTGGATGCTTTCAATGAACCCCAAGACTTTGAATTAACTTTCGGTTTCTGCACATGTTGTTTTGGATTGTAGAACTGGGTGGTGAAGCTTAGTAATGTAGCCATAAAGGGAGAGGAATCAACTTATTTACTCACAACAGCCCAAAAAGATCATAAAATGCACTGGATATTAGTCTAGTTTTATATTTAGGAGCACAATGTTGTTGTTGTGGTAGCTGGTGAGCAAATGGCTATTAGAGAAAGAAGAAAGGATGATACATTGGATACAATCACCTCAAACTCTTGCATTACGCCCACTTCTTATTCTCAAAGTGCAGGAAACAGTTGACAGACAACAGAGCGACCTGCTCTGTTGTCCCCCCCCTCGACAAACAGGAAGGATGTATCGTCATTATGTTCACTACTGACAGTTTAGTCAACGGATCAATATGGCAACCCGAGCCATGTAGCACTCAACAACATCATTAACTATTAATGAGGCTTCGGGTGAATTACAGAAGTCCACAGAAAGCCTTGAATGACTTCTCTTTTCAGTCAACCCCTAGCTGTGTTGTGTCTTTTCAGATTAGCCATTGCCACAGCATGTTGCCATAAGCAGAGCCAAAAGCAGCACACAGCTAAAGCTGGACATTCCAGCTTCTACTCATGCACAACAAATAATGGCAACACACAGCTCTGCTAAACCCATCCATTCCCATGAATACAAGCTCTCTCATAGAATCAATCTCTCTCTCCCCCCTTCTTCCTTCAGTCTGCAGCTCTTTGACCCAGTGGCCCAGTGTTTATTTAGCCATCAGTTCCCCGAGTCAATATATGCCTTTATTTAGTCATTCCCTCACAACATCTGTCCTTGGGTTATTAA
>OMKN01065119.1:0-16379 GCA_900302345.1 Melanonus zugmayeri | reverse complement strand
GAAGTCAATATGTGGATGTGTGCTGTGATGCATAGACTCTAAACGTTTTTTTACTATATATATATATATATATATATATATATATATATTAGAATGGCTGACCTGGATCACCAGGGGGTCCCTGTGGTCCTGGTTCCCCGGTCTTCCCCTCCGGTCCGCGGATCCCCTGAGGTCCCGAAGCTCCTCTCTCTCCTGGGATTGTGCTGGGGAGCGACAGAGGACCCTGGCTGCCGGGTTCTCCGGGAACCCCTGCAGTAAAGAATCACGAGGTAAAGGGGCAAAATAAAGGAAATGTACACAACAATAACAAGACGAAAAATAGGAAGTACAACTTTTATGCAGTGCAGAATTTCCATCCTTAATGTTTGTTTCATGTTACATGCAATGATGGATTCACCTGTGCGTCCAGTATTTCCTTTCGGACCAACGGGTCCTCTGTCTCCTTGGTTACCAGTTCTACCAGGTATTCCCATCAACCCTTGTTCACCTTTCACCCCTGATAGACAAAAGCAAATACATCCGTGTAATGTGCTGAGATTATACAAATTATACAGTTGTATGTGCATTTGTTGAGAATATGTCTCAGAATTTTTGTCTTGCTATACAAAATTAAAGGTCAAGAGGTTGTATTCATACCTTTTTTCCCTGGTACACCGCTGTGCCCCCTGTAGCCTGTTGACCCTTGGTCTCCTTTAAATCCTTTTCTACCAGGAAATCCTGGACCTCCATACTGCCCTGCGACACCCTTTTCCCCAGGAGGAGCATCCAGTCCAGGAATTCCCCTGGGTCCAGGATATCCTGATGGATGGGAAAGACATAGGAAAAAGAATGTTAGAGGCCATGGGCTACAAAACATAACCACTAACACTGTGTACCATATGGCACTGGGCAGTTTTGTCTTCAGTTTATTTACCATTTAACTTGCCTGATTAGCTATGTCGTTCATTTTGTTCTTTTGGGCTTGATAGGAGACTCAATGGACCAACGGATCAAGTAAAAGGCTGCTTTTGACATTTGTTTACCTTGCAATCCTTTAGGTCCTGGGAAGCCAAGGCTTCCAGCAGGTCCCGGTATTTCGGAGATCGCCTCTTGTCCCTGGGGACCTTGGAACCCTGGAGGTCCTGGTTGGCCTTGATCCCCTGGACACATGAAATAGGGCTTGTATGTCGGAATGCATAATTTATTTATTTTTTATTATTTTTTATACTCCTTTTATATTTTATACTCCTCCATATTGAGAGGACTCAAGAGAGTTGTAGTACTGTAAAATCAACGTAGATATACCGTAACCTAGGCTAATGAAAATTTTGTTTTGCCACATCTCACATGAGAAACGCTGTGGCAGTTTCAAACACAACAATGTCTCCCCATAATGACAAATAATTTCACGATTAATTACTAAACAATGACCAAAAAACCCACTTACTACCAACATAACGGTAATAACCAACATTCCAATGCTCCTATGCTAGCAAAATGGAGGTGCGTCATTCAGATGTGACATTGCGATGTACAAGCCCTATAGGATAGCTTCAAAGGCTTCTGCTATTTTCATATGAGCAGATCAGCTGTTGCCACGTACGTATGTTACTGTTTGTCTCTTGAGTAATCTGTGTGATCGGCTCTCTGTGATGTGCTTCCTGACCAAACACCCTGTTGCCGCAACAGAGTGGTGACTTACCTGGCGGTCCTTCAAAGCCCTTCGAACCAACGACCCCAGGCACACCGGGCTCGCTATTGGGGTCGCCGGTTTCTCCTTTCAGCCCTTTGGGTCCTGGATCCCCTGGAGTTCCATATCTATCCGCACCTGATAGAGTACAATGGTTGCGTTGGAGCGGTACATACACATTGATTGATTAAAACAAGAATCTCAATGTCTTTTCATAGTGGTAGTTCTCTCCAAAAAAGCTGCATTAGATTAGGCAGGGACATATCGAAAGAACATTGCTCAGGCTCTAGAGAATCCCCCTTCTCTAACTTAAATATTCCTGAATGCCAAAAATACAGCAGCCTGCATCCATTAATCTAAACAATTTATTTAGTTCTCCTGTGCTAAAGATTTTGCAATAAAAGGCACATAAGTACATAAAGAAATCATGAATGAAGATAGAAGACATTCGGAGGAATACCTTGGAGTCCAGGGACACCCTTTTGACCCTTCAGACCATGTAATCCATAAAGACCCTTTAGGCCAGGGAAACCTGCATATGTCAGCAGCAACACAGGACAAGAATAGCATTATATACTATAGAATGGGTAGCTTGGCTAGCTAGAATGGATACTAATACAATGATATAGGCCTACGTATATACGTTGTAGATATATATAATTGTGTGTTAATCAGGAGAGCACTTCAGTGTGTATTCATCATCCACAGTGAAGAGCAGAAAATTAAGTTGGCCTGTCACGCCTGTACCTGGATTTCCTGGGAGGCCGTACAAGCCTGGCTCTCCTGTTCTACCAGGAGTCCCAGGAAAGCCCTTCTGACCCTGGTTACCAGGAGAACCCCTCTGGCCGTCCGATCCTGGAGACAGTAAGAATAGAACAAGGGTTGAGAAGACAATACTGTTGCTTGTGTAACCCACATGGGTATGAAACCCATTTATGAAATTTAAGAGTTTACCATGCCTATTGCATTATTGTGATATGTGAAAAAACCACGTTACGAAGATCGCTAGCTACGGCGCTAACACTAATCGCGGGTAGCACCGCTAACGCTAAATCGCGGGAAAATACTTTCGGTGTTCAATATAGCTAATGTGTAGCTGGCTAAACTACTATGCCACCACCATATTTAATGAGACAGGAGACAGAGATGGAATATGATATACTTTACTGTGTACATAATGTGATTATTTCATTGAGATCATTTAGATACTCATGTTGGTTTAAAAAGTGATTTAATGCTGTTCATTAACGATTAAAAAGATAAATATGCTGCAGTTGAAGTTTTTAGACTTCGGATTAGGAACGGATTCAGATTTCCGAACCTGTGGTTCGGTGGCAAGCTAGGACCCTGATTAGGAGGAGCGGTGTGGCCAGCCGCGGATCCACTCAGAGGACCTCGAACCATCCTCTCGTTCACTCAATGGCACAGATAAGACACACAAAAACCTACCCGGGTAGTACATAGACAGAACATTGCATACACCCTGAGGGACTTGAACTCTGACTTCTAGTGAAGAAGAAGGGACACTGTTGTTTCATTTAAAAAAAAAAATTTTTTATAAGAGAGCTCTATTTTTTTGTATCATTTATTGTCTATACACTGTTAGGAGAATTGGTGTTGCAATAAATTGTTATACTCTAACCTCATGTTCTCGCACTTGACTAACTACTCCCAATTCTCAGAACCTAGCAAGAGTGTAAGTGTCATAAGGTTGTTTCTGATGAGACTACGGGCGCTACACTTGCAAAAAGCAAGCACCAGAAACCATGAGTCCATAGACCACTTTAGCTTCCTAAAACAATCACAGTGACCATGGTGAGGGGTCAAAGTCAATGCATTCACCGGATGAGGCAACAGAAGTGTCCATACCTGTGACTCCACCTACGCCTGGCTCGCCACTCTCTCCATTCATCCCCTCGATGCCATGGAAACCAGAGCTGCCCCTATCTCCAGGATGGCCATGGAGTCCTTTCTCGCCTGTAGATAGATCGATAGATAGAGAGATCAATTCTAAGCTTCCTGTCAGTATGTATGTAATATTATATTATGATGATTAAATCCGGGTGGTGATGGTCGCAATAGAATCATCACACAGGGTTGATTTTGTGTGGTTGTGTATGTATCCCTTTAGAAGAAAAAAGGGATTAGCTCTATTAGCTGGCAGACTCACCCAGTGGCCCTGGGCCGCCAAGCTCTCCTCTCAGTCCTGTTGCGCCTGGAAGGTCTAGACGTTGGCCTTTATCCCCTGAGTAAGAATGTGAAAAGTTATCTATAGCTATTTCTAACACAAAACACTTCTTGTCGCTCAAATGCTGCAGTGGCCAGATCTGTGTGTGTGTGTTTGCTGTGTGCGTTGAGGTCGTACCTTTGAAGCCACCCTGGCCCGAGACCCCTGAAGCGCCATAGGCTCCAGCACTGCCCTTTTGCCCCTGAAAAAGTAAACAATATCGCAATAGCTTACAAAAAGTACTGAATAATAATACTGAAGTTGTAAATCCTGAAGATCATTAACACTTTTGCTGACTTGATGTTCCCACCAGTGCATTCGATGGTTTATTTATCCCAGTGAAAAATAGAACACTGCGTAACCCAATATTTAAATCACACTGGATCACATAGTGGGCTTAAATCCACAAAACCAATTGTACCCGGTTGCCGTTCATCCCGTCAAAGCCGCCGATTCCACGGATTCCTGTCAGCCCCGGTGTGCCTTTTGGGCCTGGAAGTCCCTGTGCACCCGAGTTCCCTTGGAAACCTTTCTCATGGCTGGGGTCTCCAGGAAGTCCATGAAATCCTTCATAACCTGGAATACCAGGAAAGCCCTTGGGACCTGCGGAGGATACCAGGGGATACAATCAGAAGAACATGAGATGAAGGAACCCGAAGTATCATTCTTTCCAGCCTAAATGGTCTATTTTGCAATGAATGTATATGTTCCCTAAAGTAATATGTTCCCAAGTAATTTTATTTTTGATGGCTCTGCCAGTTCCTAAACCCTGGACCCTACGCACCTCTGGCTCCAGTGAAACCGTACTCCCCGGTGAATCCATCCTCTCCCTTGACTCCCTTCATGTCAGCGATGATCTGACGCGGGATCTGAGGCTTGTCACCCGGACGGCCCTCCAGGCCACGGTCACCTGGGGACACGGCGAGGGCCACACAGGGTCACAGTCAGTCACGTAAACCACATCGGTGTCCGGGACCACAAAGGTGTATCGATCCAGCGAAGATTGCTCGTGTTATTTAACAAAACTCACCCTTTGCTCCACTATGACCCATGTTCCCTTTAAGGCCGATTTCACCAGGCACACCAGTTTCTCCTTTCAGCCCACTGAAGCCCTTGAACCCGGGGTCGCCCGTGCGCCCCTTAAAGCCTGTCATGCCGTGAGAACCTTTGCTTCCTAGAGAGGAAAGGGGAGGGAGACATTAAAAACAACAAGAGACCTTTGTTGCAGTATCAGGTCATTGGCAACATCATCGTTTTGTGTCTTAAATGTGATGATTTGATTAGACTAGAGACTAGAATGAAGGTGCTTGGAACCAACCCTTGAGTCCTGTGACGCCCGGGAGGCCGTCTGGCCCGGGAACACCCGGTTCACCTTGAGGACCCTGCTCTCCGATCGGACCATCGTCCCCAAAAACCCCTGGGGTGCCCTTCTGTCCGGCCGGCCCTGGGGCACCGGGGTTGCCTTCAGTTCCCCTCTCACCACTGAAACCTGGAGGTTTGTAAGATATGCATTTAGAATTTGACTTCCTGAAGGTACGTGAACTTCGTTTTAGATAGCATACCATATACCATACCATATGTGTGTGTGTGTGTGTGTGTGTGTAATTGCCTAACCTGGTTGTCCAACAACTCCCAATGGGCCAGGTGGGCCAGGCCTTCCGGTAACCCCTGGATAACCGTATTCACCAGGAGGCCCTGGTCTCCCTTCCTCCCCCTGCAGGCCAGGAGGTCCAACAACACCCTTCATGCCAATTATACCAGGCATTCCGCCCATTCCTGTAAATGAACCACAAAATAACAATACGTTTAACCATTTACAAGAACAACTGAATAGGTCTATTTGGTAAACTATCCAGTTTCCCTTTCTAGTTCCCTGTAAAATTCCCTGTATTATCTATTTAGTGAAATTAAACTGTGCCGCTTGACGGTTCCGGTAACATATTTGGTATCTCCACCTGATCGAAAAGGGTTTAGAGTTTATTACTTGCTTCTTCTTTAAATCTCCACTATGTAAGTTTTCCCAGTTGCAACCTCTAGTGGCTTGAGTTGTCTACAGTTATAGCAGTATCATTTTTAGACACAGTTTACTTGTCTGAAATACTGTCGGAGATATTCCCATGGCCAGGGCCAGAATAAAACGATTTATGGATTATAAATTATATATTATTCCCCGGATGGATTGACTTGTGGATGGACGCATTTTCTCTATGTATATATATATATATATATATAATGGAGTAAATAGCTGCAGTAGAAAAGTTACATTGTGCAGGTTTAAACCTCATTTGCTTGATACGGATTTGTTGATATGGATCTACACTGTAAAAGGACCTATAGATTCCATGTAGAGGTGATTGACAGTAGAGACTGCAAGACTAACCTGGATGACCTGGCCTGCCTTGGTCTCCAGCCAAGCCTTTATTGCCTTGCGGGCCGGGTAATCCTGGCTCACCGGGACCCCCAGTGGAGGCTCCCAGGATGTCTCCATGGTGCCCCTTCTCGCCTTGCTCCCCGTCCCGCCCAGGTATGCCGGTGATACCAGGGTTCCCCCTCACACCTTGTAATCCAGGCTGGCCCACGTCTCCACGGGGGCCGACAAAACCTGGTTGGACACAACAGAAGCATTTTATATTCTAAAGCATCGCATAACAAAGAATCCAACAACGTCACATGTCCTGAGCTGTTCTGTTTGTGTCCCGTCCATCAGTCCTTTCCTCTTGGGTTCCTTACCCATGTTTCCGGGAAGGCCACCTCTGCCTTGTTCTCCCCTTTCTCCGTCCTCTCCATCTTCCCCTTTTAGGCCCTCTGCTCCCTTCTGACCTGGGGGGCCTAATGTATGGTACAGGGTATTAACAAGCTTCACATGAAACCACATCTATTTCAATAGAGGCTGAGGCTGGAACTCGTCATCACGTTACCTGGCATACCCGCCAGTCCCACCGGTCCTGGGTACCCGGGTGCGCCTGGTGGTCCCAGTGCAACATCACAATCTCCTGAGCGATGAGATGAATGCACACTTTTCAGCACCACTTACAAACGTACTTAAATAATTGTAACAATTTCACGCCCAGCGTGACATTACGAAAGGCATGGTCATAGTCATTATATTTAGTTTGTACTCTAATCTACTATCTACTTTTAGGTCTTACACTGAGGCGCTAAAATAGGAAATTCCAAATCAAATGTCATGCACATACTAGAGGAGCAAAGCCCAAATAAACTATTAAGAAGCAATCTGTAAATCAGGAAAATGTTATACCAGCTACCTGTTACAGCAAACTGTCCTCCATCTCCTCTTGGAATAGTATTACAGCCTCCTTTCAATTTCAAAGATAGAGAGAATGAACGAGAGAGAGGATGAGAGAGATGGAGAGAGAGAGAGATGGAAAGAAAGAAAGACCGAGACCGAGACCGTCGGGTCATGATTATTAAAAAGCAGAAGCATTATCTCAAACACTGTGTCAGGGTCTGTTTGAGAGATGCAGCCACTGCATCCAGGCTTGACATAAAGAGAGAGATGCATGATGGGAACGAGGATGAGGGCAGCAAACGAGGACACATACACCACCATTATTACTCATGCTCGCTCCATGAACTGTTAAGTGAATGTTACTGTTCTGAGTAGAACATACTGATGATACCGAGGTGCAGAATACTGAGCCTGAGCTGGACGGATACGTTTAAGTCGCTGGATATAATAAGTGAACCCGCTGAATGAGAGTGTGACATCATCACACCGACGACCACCAAGTCTTCTCACCCGTGGTTCCTCTGGGTCCCTCAACACCGTCGTAGCCGGGCAGTCCTTCGTCACCCGGTGGCCCGGGTTGGCCTTTGGAGGCCCCCAGCACCTGCCCCGGGTACCCCCTCTGCCCCGCCACGCCGGGCTGACCCGGGACACCCTGGTAACCTTTGACCCCGGGCTCGCCGACCGGGCCGGAACCCTGTTGAGACGAACCGAGAGCACCGCGTGTCACTTCAATCATGTGCTCGGAGGATATAAGATGGCCGAGGAGAGACCGGCAGGCGTACACACCTGGGAACCGCGTGCGCCCGGTAATCCCGGGATCCCTATGTGACCCTGTCCACCCTGCGCCCCTGGTTCGCCGAAATGTCCGGCCTCCCCCGGATCACCAGCATAGCCTATAGAGAACACACACACACACACACGGCCGTTAAACAAGCGTTCTCGTAATTGTGTTGGAGGCGGAATGTAAAACAAAGACACAGAACCCACCTTTTTCCTTCGCCACAGACGTGTCGCCTTTCTTTCCCCTTGGGCCCTGTAGGCCGGTGGGACCCGGGAAGCCCTACAAGGATAAACAACACAGGGTATTGGCAAGAATCTGGCGATACGATACACATCACAACACAAGGGTCACAATTCAATAGTGATATATTTCGAGGCCCCATGCATTATTAAAAGTTGTTTTGCTTACAGGCAGTCCGGTGACACCTTGGGGTCCTGGTTCTCCTTCGTCCCCCTGCTGACCGAGTTCACCGGTCATCCCGATGCTGCCTTGCTCGCCGGCGGGGCCAGAGGGCCCGGGTTTAGAGTGTATGATGCTGCACTCGCATTGCCCGTGGTCCCCTGAAGTTCACACACAAAGTATCGAGTATCGCAGACACAATCACACAGAGTATCTTTTATGGTCTTGGTTTCATTCACCAAATCACCCATGATAACAATCTGTCTCGCTTAAGCCATAGAAGACGCTACCTGTGTTTCCTTTAACGCCCGCGAAGCCAGGCCTTCCTCTCTCCCCCGGAGCACCCTTGAAGAACTCATACCCTGTGGAGATACAAGATCACTCCTTACTCATTACCGGTCCTTACTTTTTTATCTCAGTCTTAATCTTGTTTTTGACCAAAATTCAAGATGATGGATTTTTACTAATGTACTGTACTTGAACTACTTGAACAAATCGTGCCTTTTATTTACGTATGATATCTTACATTCCTTCTGTTTTACCCTTAAATGTTCTTCTTCTTATTATTTGAACAACAACACAAATAGAGGAAAGTTTAAGGGGTCATTCGTTTACAGATTTCTTATTGCATAAACTTCAAAATTTTACTAAGCATCTCTTCACAATGTAAATTGTGAAAGGTATGTGGATTGTGATAACAGATCAAAATACAATATTGACAAAGGAGAAAGGCAGGGGGCACCGTTTCACTCTAGAAGTTGGAACGTAGTTCTTTGTAAAAAGTTGATGAACAATCAACAGAATTGTATCAATGTTTGGTATCAGCAGGGCTTTGCATCGGTAGTCAGTGTTTGAGGAAATACACATTACAGTACATCATCGTAATTCATATCATCCATCATTAGTAGTAAAGCCACATACAGTCTTAATAAGAAGAGGGTCTCTAATTGCAGTTTATACTGAACCCTGCTGGTGAAAAGATATATTGGATTTTCCTTCAGGCTCAATATAACCAAACAGAGATAGAAACCTTTGCAAAAGATTATATTTCAAATAAATTATGGATATTCATGAAAATTATATATCCAATAAAAAAAAACAACCATCTGATTTCCTATACTGCTTCTACATGGTATGTGTGGTTTGTGGTGTGTGTGGTTTTGGTCAGTCACTCTGTGTGTCTGTGTCTGTGTCTTTCTGTCCACTTACACGATCCCTTGGGTCCAAGAAGACCAGGTGAGCCGGGGAGGCCGGCGTAACCTGGAGGTCCAGCTGTGATTGCAGGAATACCCGCCTCCCCTGGTGGGCCGTCATCTCCCGAATCCCCTTTCCTACCAAACGGCCCATAGTAATCCCATACTGTCGGGATTGCAACGGAGAACACAACAATTGAGAGGAGGCAAATCGTTTGTTCAACCTAGCACCAAACATCTTAATGTACCTGCAGGCATCTTGGATGTACAGTGAATATTATGTGATTTTCTGACTGCAGCTATCTTACCTGTCTGTTGTGAATCTGCGGCTGGACTTCCAGGGGGTCCGAGTAACCCTTTGTCTCCCAGTGGTCCTCTCTCCCCCTTTGGTCCGGTCTCTCCAATTGGGCCAGAAGGTCCCCCAACTTCCAAAGAGTCAAAGAGAAATCAGGACAGCAATAAGAAAGATCATCTGTAATAATAATCTACATAACATCGATGGAAAGCAATGAAAGATGAGCACAAATGGGTCAGACAGGTAATGTTTATTATGCTATTATGCTATAGTTGTATATTATAATATTATATTACACCATGAATGTCTATGTAGAAAGTAATTGTGTATATTATGTATATACTGTAAGATGGGGTACAATCTAAACAACTGTGTATCCCGTTACGTGATGCATGCTCAAGATCACTTCTAGTTCATTTAATTGATTTTGGAGTTGTGTTATAAATGCATAATATATTTGAAACCGTACCATCGCCCCAGGATCCAGTTGAAATCACCTCTCCAGGGTCTCCCCTGCTCCCCTAAAAACACAATGTGTGTGTCAGTGCCATAGTGTACTGCAGGTGGCACAGGCAACTCACAGGCTTGTCCATAATCATAATCAATGCTACTTAGTGTTGTGTGACGAGCTGCATGCGCTCACCTTAACTCCGTCTCGGCCTCTTAGACCCGGCTCCCCAGGATATCCCTGAGGGGAAAACAAACACGCAGCCATATATCAGCCCACCATTCAGTTCCACACGATGCATTGCGATTGTACATAGCAATGCATCATGGGATTCTTTGTTGGCGATACTCCACCATATTGAGAGGAGTTGTAGTACTGTACAATCCTAAATCAATGTAAATATACCGTAACCTAGGCTAATGAAAATGTTGCTTTGGCCACGTCTCTCACATAAGAAACGCCATGGCAGTTTTAAACACAATAATGGCGGCGGACGTTGCGATGTGACGTCACAATGCACAAGCCCTATACCAGAGAGATATTCTCACCTTGTTATAGTGTCATTATCTCATGTCTGCTCAAACATCACCTATTGCACTCCTCCTAGCCATCCCTGGAGGGAGGAGGGACCGTTCTCAAGGTGTCTCTCTTTACCACTGGGGTTTAGATTAGCCATTTGCCCTTTTAGGTTAGGTTGTATTGGCCCGTGAAGCCCATTTGAGCCCGTAGTTGTGACACAAGGGGCAAATACAAATAACAAATACTAGTAATAATGTTATGTTGTGTACACATACCTTGGGTCCGGGCAGTCCGGATAGACCAGCCTCACCCTAGAGGAGAGGATAGAGGTTATGATCAGGGCCCTGGTAGGTTAGAGGTTAGATGTTTCCTGTTATGTGTCAAGGTGTACTTCTGCTCACCCGTCCCCCTGGGAAGCCCATCACACCATCTTCGCCTTTGTTGTCCGCCTTTAGTAGACACATGGTTAGAACATATCACTGAGGAGATCATGTGTGTGTGTGTTGCATGTGTGTTAGGCATGAGTAGAGCTTATGAAATAATGTACAACTTACAAGGTCTCCTTCCTCTCCCTTAAGCCCCTTCTCCCCCTTTTGGCCCTGAAATAATACAAAAAACACATTGTTGCATTCGTACCATTAGATGTCAAAATTAGATTGGCAGATTTTGACTCAAATTAAAGTGACCAGATATGTTTGAAACTCTTCATTAGATGTTTCTACTGATTTCATAATCAACTTTAAATTAACCACAAAAGACATGGCTATTTTATTTGAATATAGAATAGTTTTTGTTATACTGACTTGGGGTCCAGATTTAGGCAAGCTATGAGGATGAGTAGAGTTCCCTTGTGGTCCTGGCTCTCCAGCATCCCCCTATGGCCAAAGTGGGAATTGCAGAGAATCGATCAGCACTGATGCAACAACAACAACAACAACACTGAACTAAATGAAATTCAGACAGATCAAACGTACCAGAAATATTCATTGATTTTACTGAATCACATTTTAGATTATTATCCTTTCAGATTGTCCAATTGTATTATTTTGTTGTATTACGAGAAAAAACTGGTAACTATGAACTAATAGCAGCAAATGGGTCAAATAATATAATATAATACTCACTCGCTCTCCCTTGACACCTTTTAGTACTTTGATCATGGTGCCCTGTTAAAAACACAGTGTTAATTGTGGTCTGGACATAGAATATAATCACAATACAACGGCATTAACTTGAATGATCATTAAATGCTGAATGCTGTTTATTTATACTTGATAACATTACCTTTGGTCCAGGGGGGCCTGGAGGCCCTTGGGGGCCCTATTTGAGCAGAAAAAGAAAATACAAATTAGACGTTAGATTCACAATGAATCAAAGGAAATACTTCAGAGTTGTGTTTGAACACACACACACACACACACACACACACACACCTTGGGTCCAGTAAGACCTCTGTAACCTGGCCATCCGGCATCACCTTGTTGGCCCTGTACAAAGTTCAAAGAAGTTAAGTGAAAATCTTGCAGAGACAAACAGACTGCATGATTTGAGAAATATATATATATATTGTATATATACATATGGAATGGAATATGTATGGAGAATATATGGAGATAGATAATCTAGAAAATATATACAGCTGTTCAATTGGGGGAAGCAAGAGACAGACATTGACAAGCGATATGTTTATGAGCTTTTGATTAATTTTTTAATTGTATGCATTTTGCTACGAATCTTGAGCCAGAACAACAGACATGTGCGTAAACTCACATATGTTCCGGGAATCCCTGGATGACCTTGATCTCCCTAAGAAAAAGACAGACCGTTATATCCAGAATCACCATCAGTAATTTATGGCAATTTATGGCACCCATTGCATTCCTAACCTGGATCCCCCACTCTGCTTCCTTCTCAAGGTTTCTTCCTTGATAATTAAGGGTTAAGAGAGTTTTTCCTTGCCCTTTGGGGGGCTAGGGTTAGGGGGTGTCATCAATATATGGCCTGTAAAGCCCTTTGAGACTGTAACTGTGATTAAGGGCTATACAAATAAAACTGACTTGAGTTGACTTGACTTGATCAGTATATGCTGGTAGTGGAGGTCACTTTAGGGGTGCGCTGGTGGGGCTGGTCGGTTAGAAGCTCACCCTGAATCGCTCCATGAACACACTGAGCTCCAGCGTATCCCCCTTCGGTCCCTTCCGGCCTGCTGCACCCTGAGAGAGAAATAGAGTTGACCACAAATTAAATAAGCAGAAAATGCCAGCATCCATTAAAACCCAGTCTAAAAAAAGTGGGTTTTTAAGAGAGATTTAAAAAAGATACTTCTTCACACATACAGGATATCCTTGTGAGCCGTCGTAGCCCGGTTTCCCTGACAACCCCTGGTCCCCATGCGTGCCATTGCACCCATCGGCCCCTGGCTTCCCGCGGGGCCCAGCTTGTCCAGGGTGGCCCTGAAATAGTGATAGGACATCACGGACATCAGGTCAGAACCGTCCACAGACACACACACACACACACACACTGATACGGTGGTATGTTTCTACTGTCGTGCTGCTGGAGGGACAGACTTACAGGAATACCGTCTGCTCCGGAAAATCCAGGAACGCCCATCATTCCCTGCAGAGAATCACAGATTGTTTAATCATGAGCAACACACACAAACCAACAATATTGAACACGTATTATAGTCAATATAATAAAAACCAACAGTAGGTTCATAGTTCACAGCTCACCACCGATCCTTTGGGGCCGTGGATCCCCCCACGGCCCTGATCACCGCGCTCTCCCTTGGGGCCCATGATGCCTGCTTCACCCGGTCTCCCTGGAGGCCCCTGGATCCCTTGAGGACCAAGAGGCCCCGGTTGGCCCTGATACGCGAGAGACATGGAGACGGTCAATCCATAGAGATTCAATACTTGAAATGAACAACAGGGGGCGCCACAGCAAAACCATCAATTATGGGGGCAATTTGGGGCGTCACATTTTCTTTTCTTTTTTGCATTTTGAATTTGCATCAAATTTCAACATTTGAGAGTTTAAATAGGATTATTTAGTGTTGGGGAGAGATGAAAAGAAATATGATGGGATATTGTATCAATATGTTGACATAAAAAGCCAAAATGGATTCAATGGAATAAATGGAAAACTCACCTGCCAATAGAAGAATTTGAAAAATGTAAACTCTTGAGGTTGAAAATATTGAAGCATCACAACAAGACAACTCACCCCAGATTACTGCGGTGTGGACTACAATGTGCAAAACAACAATAATTAAGCAATAATGCATAATATTGGTTTCTTGTGTTTCACCACTTTGCTAGTGGTGAGACAAGGGGGAGACCATAGGGGGAGACATTCGTTTAATATTGAATTGCTGTTACTTAAATATTCTGCCACCCAGTGGTCAAACTGGTGAATTGCAGCTGACCGCTGAAGGGTTTGCTCTGCATGTCGGATACAGATAATTGCCACAGGACACAAATAAACACAAACGCTTCAACAGACAGATGTCTATATAAAACATACACACACACACACACACACACACACACTAACTAAATATATAGGGCGAAAGAACATATTTTTATGCATCAGGTTGCTTTTTAATGGCAACCAGCCATTTAAAATGAGGATGGTACTTCAAAGGCTAACTAACACCGGATACTTGGACGGCCCGGTGTCTGGGCTGGGCAGAAAGAGCCATAATCTACCAGACCAGTTTGAGTCTGTTACTGTAGTGTGTTGAGAGAAGGACGGCAGACAGTCAGATAGATAGATAGAGAGAGAGAGAGAGAGAGAGAGAGGGTATATCTGTGGTTTTTGGCACAGGGAGAAATATGAAGCATGTTTAGTCTCCACCTAACACTTACCACAGCTACATTTTATTAGAGATTGCAGCAGGACGCATGCAGATACACACACACACACACACACACACACACATGTGCACGCACACGTATAAATAAATGTACAGACTGGCGGAAGAGGTAGTGGGATCACTGTTATTTTAAGTGTTGATGAAGGTAATCCCATGTCCTCCAGAGAACACACAGCCCTCCATTTCCTCCTCCAGCTGGTCTTAGGCTGCCAGGATCCAGCCTGCTGCATGTCAGCACACGCTTACGCACACGTGCACGCATACACACACACACACACGCACACATGCAAATGTGATGCCAAATAAAGGTTCTCTTTCACATATGTTGTGTGTATGTGTTTATGGGTGTGTGTGTGTGTGTATGTGTGTGTGTGTGTGTGTGTGTAAAAGTGTGTGTCAAATTTGTAAAACCCTAGAACCCTATACTGTGCAAAGGGAATTGGTGTTGAAATTCACACATACACACACAGGCAGGCAGGGACGCACGCACGCACACACACACACACACACACACACACAGGCAGGCAGGGACACACACACACACACACACACATGCACCTCAGATTCCTTATTAAGTAGTGCTTGTTGAACTTCTCTCATCCAGATCCATTCTCCTGTCTGAGAGGAACTGGTCCACCGCCAGGGGAGATGTGGCAGTGAACACATCTCCCTGAGGGCAGAGAGGAGGAGAGAGATATAGAGAAAGAGATAGATAGATAGAGAGAGAGAGAGTGAGCGAGATAGAGCAAGAGAGAGAGAGAGAGAGCAAGAGAGAGAGAGAGAGAGGGACAGGGGCAGGGAGTCCAATACAAGACGAGGGTTTGGGACACCATGAGGTTAGCGATAGCATGGGAAATGGGCTTGTTTGCATGGGTGTGTGAGCGCAGACGAGGAGCGGCGGTGGGGAGGTCACTCTGCGGTACCCCCGGTGGTCCGGAGGCCTGACAAGCGTTACTGTGAGAACAAACCGACAAACACAGAGATGTTTGTCCCCAGACGGATCCTGGACCCGGTGGTGGTGAGGCGCGAGAGCCAAGGGGCCTCTGGGTAATCCAGAGAATTAATACGGCCACAGGCAGACATAACAATGTCACACAGCAATCCAAACAAACCCAGCGACCAATCATGTGGAAATATTGTAATAAATGCACCAGTAACTAGTGTAGCGATATGTGTGTGTGTGTGTGAGTGTTTGCATGTGCGTGTGTGTTTATAATGGCAGGCTTTTGCCTCTGTATGCAAATAGTGAAACCAACCGATCTAAAGCGGGTTTGGATGGCCGCAGCTGCATTTGATTTGAAGCAATATATTCCTCTTGTTGTGTTAGTAACAGAAGATGGACCTATTAGAGCAAGAGAGAAGTCTAGACACCCACACACACACACACACAGACGCACACGTGCACACCCACACACACTCCACTGGCTTTATGTAACTTACTTAATTTCCTGAAGACAAATGATCCTGTCAATGAAGTCATTTTGCAGTAATTCATGGAGACGGCGGGGGGGGATAAACTGTGACAGAGAGCTGAGAGACATGAAATCACATGTGGGAATTCTGGAGAGACGGAAGGCTTACGCTTAGTAATGTATATATATATGTGTGTGTGGGGGGGTTACCCTCTATAATACAGTGTTGTTCCTGGCCCTCACTCTGTCCAGTCCAGATGTAAATGTTCATGTCTGTCCTCCCTTGCTTGCCGTTAGCTCTCTTGC
>OMKN01065116.1:7449-36944 GCA_900302345.1 Melanonus zugmayeri | reverse complement strand
CAAAGAGCTATGTTAGTTTAAGAGCTGTGAGTTAAACTAAAGCCTTTTCCCCCAAAATACTGTCACAGATGTCTACACAGTGTTGGTGGCGCCATGTGGGGCCGCCGATGACTCTTTACCTTTGACGATATTTGTGTTTCTCCTCACTTGTGTGATATCATGTGATCCTGGTTGGTTGCTATTTAAAGCATGCGTGGGACAGCCATGTGCGATGAGTCGCCATAGCTACTGCTGGCTGTTCGTTAACTGATCACACCTGTTGAGGAGTCAGAAGAGTTGACTGTGGAGAAGTGTGTCCATGTGTCTCTGTCTCTATGAGCAATGGATACCTTCACTTCACCCTTTAATTGGCCTTTAATCAGGCATCTGCCTTTCAATGATTCACATACAAACAAATAAATGACCAATAAGAAGTGCAGTGTGTGTGCTAGTTAGCTGCTATTAGATATAGATATGAGTGATGATTACTTGAACTACTTACTGATATGTACTTTATGCTTCTGTTTGGTATCGGATCTCTGGTGTGTAGTCCTGCTATTTGCAATGTTTGCAATGTAAATCAGGCAATTCTCTCCATTTAAACTCTGCTGTTCTCCTGCTGTTCCCCACATCAGAATATGATTTCCACTACGTAGTGTACCGTCACCCTGCCATGATGATTATGGGTAATTTTCTCTAATTATTATTTACCTTCCAAGCCCTGCACATTAGTAATCTCTTCATTGGGAGTGTGTCATTTATAAACACAAACATCAAGGTGTTTGTGTGTATTTCTCACTAGCAGGATTTGTTGTCACTGATTTAAATAAAGTTTGTGACTAATCTGTAATTGCTCTGACATGCGTATGTGGCGTTTTTTAAATGTTTTGCCTATGCAAAGGTGTGAAGGCAAAACATACACACACACACACACACACACACGCACGCAAAAATGAAGGGTGCACATACACAGACACGTACACATACACATACACAAACAAACGCACTAATTAGGCAGAGGTGGTGCAACAATAATGTATAAACCACCCAGGCACTAATAATGTTCTCTATTGCTCTTAGTATTCATATATACTTTTTGGAATGTCCTGTGTCTGACTCATGTTAACGATAATTGGTGGCTACAGGGAAACAGTGAGCAAAGTCATCTAATTTATCACAATAGAACCACCCCTAACACAAACACCTCTGTGTGTGTGTGTGTGTGTGTGTATGTGTGAGAGAGAGGAGGTGAAGGAGACTGCTGTAAATTACATTTGTATCACATTGGTCATAACACAGTGACACACACACACAAGTGCACAAAACCAACAGAGATTTACAGCTGTTTGTGTATGTGTTTCTGGCTCTGTTTGACTGTGTGTCTATACTCTAACCCTATACCCTCCTACCGCTTTAACCCTATACCCTAATCCTGTACCCTCCCACCACTCTAACCCTAACCCTACCTCCCACCACTCTAACCCCACGCCCTCTCATCACTCTAAAGGCCTCTGCATGCTCAATCGAGCATGCAGAGGCCAGCAACACAACATGGGCTCTGCAACATCAACGCAACATCTGCGACCTTCACAGAGGGGGTTGCAGAGGATGTGGCGTACCGAGCACAAAAATCTAACTAGCGACTAACGCAACCATCGTGCGCGATTTGTGCATCACTGATTGGTTGGTTAGCGAATGGAGGCGGGGCTGTGGTTGCTGTTGCTATCGAGATCCAAAAATAGCTATTATTATTATATTATTATATTGATATAACTATTAACTATAATATGCTACTAACTAATAATAATAATACTATAATAACTAATACTAACTAACTATAATACTAATAATAACTAATAACTACAAAAGGGGAAGCTACGGGGAAGCTGCGTGAATGTTAAACAAGTTGCTTAAGTTACACAGAAGCATGCAGAAACCTTAACCCTTTACCCTCCCACTACTCTAACCCTACCTCCCACCACACTAACCCTACCTCCCACCACTCTAACCCTATACCCTCCCACCACTCTAACCCTATACCCTCCCACTAATCTAACCCTATACCCTCCCACCACTCTAACCCTATACCCTCCCACCACTCTAACCCTACCTCCCACCACTCTAACCCTATACCCTCCCACCACTCTAACCCTATACCCGCACACTAATCTAACCCTATACCCTCCCACCACTCTAACCCTATACCCTCACACCCCTCTAACCCTACCTCCCACCACTCTAACCCTACCTCCCACCACTCTTTACCTACTAAACTCAACATATTTTATAATAATAAGAGAAGTGAAGGGGGATGAGAGGGAAAGAAGGGAATAGCAGGAGGAATTTAGGAGAAGAGCATGATTTAGAGAACGTCAGTGAGGAGGAGTAGATAAGAGAGAGGGTTGTTTCTTTTTTTTATAGTGTCATAAACATGGGGAAATAACAAAACAACAGTGTTGGCTTTTGGCTGCCTTGGACCGGTTTTACCACTTTGAGGCCAAAGCAGTGGGCAGGTCGCGCCAACACGAGGGACAGTGCTCACGGATTAAGTCTGTAAAATTCAACAACCAGGTGAAGGTGGAGAACCCCACACATAGCGTTAGCACTGAGCGGTGGGGCGTTGACAATAGCTAACGAATAAGCTAACGGAAAAGTGTGTGTGTGTCTGACACAAGAACACACAATTAATTTATTTGTTTTATAGACTATATTGTACAATTTGAGAGACATATTCATTTGGGGGACAAGTCAACACTGTTGTAATCATATGAATGAACGAATAATAGCCTAACAAATCAAGCAGTTGTTGAGAACTACTGCGCGAATGGCGATGCGTGTCTGACACAACAACACACACTTATTGTATTTCAATCAGGAGAGACTAGAATTAAAAATGAAGCACAACATTTATTGACAACACATTTGGCGATTAGACACCATCAAATTACTCTTCATGGAGACGATGGATCCATGAAGTCTGCCGGGAGATGAATTCCCCCCTGATGGTTTCTGGGCACTGGTGGTGGTGGTTGTGACTATGGATGGAATTCCTTGGCCCTGGAGGACGCCGTCTCTTTCCCCGTAGACAGGTGGAGCCTATAATCCCGGAGGTGAAGGGGATGGAGGAGAGCTGCAACGAGTTGCAATAAAAACAACAGAGACCAGCAGCACTCCTGTTTAATGCATGAGGTCCCGATTGGTTGAGAGATGAAGGGGAGGGGCCTGCAATTACAGCATCGGAATTAAGAACCCAGACATAGATCGATGAGAAATAGAAGATAAATGTCATCTTCCTGATTTCACTTTTGCTTAAGCTATATTTCAATCAGGAGAGACTAGTATTCAAAATTAACCACCACATTTATTGAACACATTTGGCGATTAGACACCATCAAATTATTGTTCATGGGGATGATGGCTGCCAGGAGATGAATTCCCCCCAAAAATGTAATGAAAGTTAATACCTTGACGGACGGGAACGGCACCTAATGCATTGACAAAATACAATTAATACATGACATGAATGAATACTCTGTGATCAGTGAGAGTCACCTAGTGGAATGCATAAGTAGTGATATAATAACCGGAAAGCTGGCTTGTGAATGCCAAGCTATGGACGAAATTATATGTTTGGAACGTCCAGCGATGGAAGGACGGGAAGCCAGCAATGGCATAGCAAATTTTAATAGAACGCCCAGCACACGCTGCATGCAGAGATAGTAATACCCAGTGAACGTGACCAGCAATAGTCTGATAGAACTATTCGAGATTATAGAATTGATAGAACAGATAGCAGAATAGAGGGAGCTCGTAGCCTACGGTGTGCTTGACTGTGATGTTGCTTAATAAAATTAGCTTAGTATGATATAATGATAATGACACCACCACCAGCTAAATGCTTGACTTACCATGGAAGTCATGGCTTGAAATACCTCTGTGAAGATGATTGATGCAGCATCAGGAATGTGATATCTGATAGGGTTGAATGCGTGAAAGAGTGATTTCTATGCATTTTAAACACAGCAACCGACAAATATTAAGCAGCAAATAAATACTCAAAGCACATCTATGTACAGACAATATGCCTTGTGAAAGGTGTTATTATCTAGTATCAGAATAGAAGAGATGCTACTGCATTCAGCACCTCAGCAGCAATTGATGTGGGGTGACATGTGTGAGACCGTGAGTCATGTATGCGCCATTACAGTATAATTGTCCTTGAAAATACCCCACAAAACCCACAGATGGAGCAGCATCTGTAAAAAGTTTCAAAGAGTGTGAAGAAGAGTGCACAATCTCGTCATACAAGAACGCGGTATACAATCTCGTCATACCGCTCCGTTGCCAGGAGGCGGGACCAGTTGGAGCTTCAGCCGTCATCTAGAGAGAGCAGGATGTGCAGGTTAGGTACAGAGGATGCCAAGTCGAGCAGCCTGTAGATGAACAGCCGCCTTGTGGAACATAGGCAGAGTTGACATGCGTTTGGGGGGGGCAGAAAAAAGAAAACAGCCATCTTTTGGCGCTTTTCCACTACATGGTACTGGCTCAACTCGGCTCGACTCTACTCGCCCTTTGTCGTTTTCCATTAGGTAGCAGGTACTACTTTCTGGTAACTGGTACCTACTTTTTAGTACCTGCTCTGTCGAGGTTCCAAGAAAACTGCAGCGGGTACCAGAAACATTGCAGACCTCTGATTGGTCAGAGAAACTCGTCACTGTGTCATTTGCATCACTGCGTCATCAATGCACACATGGGATCACCACCCGAAACAGACAAACCCACCATTTTTTTATACCGAAGCGGTCGGAGTGGTTGTAAAAAAAAGTTGTTAAAAAATGAAATCGAGTTGAGCCGGTACCATGTAGTCGAAAAGCGCCATTTCTTATCCTCCTTATCGAAAGCTTCATGTTGACACTGTCCAGCGTGATTCCTATGAATTCAATGTTGTGGACAGACTGCTGGTTTTATCTTCTGATGAACGGGATGCCCGTAGCCTGAATGTAGGCTTGCTGGTCAGAGGCTATCCTGAGTGGTGTGAGGGGGATCTATGAGAAGTCAACAAAACAATTAGGCTACTTGAGTCCCATTTGATCCCGAACAGATATTGTTCACATTTGGTGCATGAAACTGCTTGGCAGCCGCCTACCAGCTCAGTCCGAATACACCAGTTCATGGGCAGGTATCGACCGGAGAGCTGCGTGTGGTGGCCTGCTGAAAAGCATGGTGATACTAATAATATGTTTCCCGTATTTAAGACAAGTCACCTATGAGAGCCAGGTAGGCTACATGTAGCGCTTCACTCCTCTGATAGAGGGAACATAAAATGAATCCCTGGCCAAGCATGGTCGGTAGATAGAATGCAGTTATCTTTTTGCCAGAAGCAACATTTATCACAACTTGGTGATGGCAGAATAGGCCTAGTGTGAAATATTGTCCAATGTCTTTAGAACATGACTAATCTGAAAGAAATCCTTTTTCAAAAAGCTATTTTGTTTTGCAAGCAAATATCATCAAACTAAAATCACCATGGTGCGCTTCTATCGGCATCTATAGAAATAAAGTCCATAGAAGCCCCCACATACAGTCTATGAACCTCACTGACAATTGACACTCCCATAGGCCGTTTTACTATATGGAATTTGGGTTGATCAGACCATATGATTTCTATGATCCAGAGGATTTCACCGTACTGTCTCAGCCCCTAACATGTCTAGCCCCTAATGTCCAGCCCCTAACAACATCTCAAGAAGAAACCAGACTCCAGCTCTGGATGGAAAAGCTGAAAAGCCAACTGACTTGGGATTCCCCCCTGCTGAAGACCTCCCTCCTGGCTCAGAAGCACCATGGGTTCAGTGGAAGACACTCAACCGCCTGAGAACAAAAACGGGACGATCAAAAACTGCTTTGGTGAGATGGGGCTACAAGACTGGCCCAAGCATCTGTGAATGCAGAGAAGCAGACCATACTATGGAGCACTGCATTGTCTGCTCTCTACTACCCAACCCTTGCAGCTAAAAAGACCACGCAGAGATCAATACAAATGCAAAGAACTGTGTAAAGAAATGGGAAACTGTCATATAACCATCGTTCTTCAAGGAAACGAAAAGAAGAAGAAGGGCTTCCTTATTAAGAAGTTGTCGGCTGTAGACCTATATTCTTTTTTAAATGTCATACTACCTATCAAATCTTTTTGTTTTTGGTCAAAAACATGTCTGGAAGCTTGTCCAAGCCTATTTAGATTGCTTGGAATTGCTTTGAATGTTATTCCTAAATATTCATGACTGAGACTCTCTTGTGTACTGTCCCAGTCAATCCAAGTATGTCACAAACTTGGATATTTTGTTATCAGTCACACAGGAAGCACAGATTGATTTACATTAAAGCAATATTTCTTCAGGCTTTTTTACTTTTCTAATTCTACTTGTTTTGAATTGGAAAGAAAGGAACATTGGCCTACTTTCTCAACAACAAGGGCACCTTGAGCTGCCGATCTGAATACATTTTACGTGGGAGGTGGGCTGCATAGATTGCCTTCTCTTGTGTGTGTCCATTTATCCACATGCACATTTTAATGGAGATAAATCACTAATGCATGTGATTTGTGTGCACATTTGTCAAACTTTCTGTCAGTAAAATGTCTGTATAGCTGGTAACTGGGTACTCTTGGGAGTTGTATTTGATGCTTTTTGTAGCAGGAATACACGGGGGTAAGACCCCCTGCAGTGATTTCTTGGTTCACTTTATCAAGGAAGGGACAGACAAGCACACAAAGCAATGCAACAACACAGGAAACAGGAATATAGACACGAAGAAGACACATGTCAGATATATAGATGTTTCTGGTGGCATGGTGGCTCAACCCACTAATGCGCAAACCACATAGGTGATATATCTCATAGCAACCCAGGTTCAATTCCCACCTGCGGTCCTGTGCAACCTCTATCTTTAAACCAACTTTCCTGTCTCTCTCCACTCTCCTGTCCATGAAGGCATAAAAGATGTTTCTGAGAAGCTGTATTTCCTTCTTCAATATGTCAAAGAAAAGCTTTGGAGTCCTCTGTGAGGAACATATTAGACCCTTGCAGAATTTCTGTGGTTATATACAGTATATATCGCAACACATTAGAAATTCATGTTCACCTTTATAATATCTTCAATGCGTATGTGTAAGCCTATTCATGTCTTCATGAGGCTTGGATGAATCCGTGCTTCTGAATATTCTATACTACAATCTAGTAGTGTTTCTATGGCTGGAATCTTGTCCAAGCATATTTAGATTGCTTGGAATTGCTTGGAATGATTCAGATAGTTCCAACATTCTCACAAGCATTCCCATGTGTGAGTTTATAGTGAGACAAATGTACACTAACAGCGCAGTTGTCTTAACAATCCCTTGTTTACATGATATGTGCAATGCAAACACATACACAAATGGCTCGGGCCGTGCACAAGGTGATAATAGTAGAGTGCACACACACATTCGGAGATAAATGGCTCAAAGTAAAGTAAGAGATCACAGGTGTTAGCAGCACAGACACCAACACAGTTGGCTCACTCACTCACCACTCACTCACCACTTACTTGCATAGCTAATGTAATGTCAGCCAATGTATTTGTAGCCCACACTCAACCCTGCAACAAACTAACCATGCATTTTGGATAGCAGGTAGCAATGTTAATGTAACATTAGACTAATACTTCAGTGGGCCTTGCTTATATTCATATACAGTATATGAGGGAAAATGTATATATAATGAGAGTGTGGGTGACATACACCTTGAATGTAATAACCTGTGTGTTAACACTATGCAACATGTCTACATACCTGTCAAATAAGAGAAAGAGATTTACAGTGATGTGTTTGCACTGGACTTTACTAAACACAACACACCACCAAGTGGTGTTTAACCTCACTGTGACAGACCAAAAGGCGATTGACCAGTTAGTATAGGGCAAAATGTGATTTTTTTAATTTGACTTATTTTCTTGCTGGGGTGCTATGGGGTGCTTGACTATTTTTTTAAATGCGCTCTGCTCCGCAATGTGCTTCAGCTCCGCTTGCGGTGTGGAAGTGCTCATTGATTAACATGGGAGCGGACTGAAAGCAGATGTGCTTTATGCTTGCGCTCTAGGCTTGCGCTCTTCGCTTGAGCTTTGGTGTGTTTCGGCAGTTAATAGTGATGGGGACAAGACCACCTATATCGAGTCTAAGTCAAGACCAAGAGCTTAAAGGGTCGAGTCTGAGTCAAGACCAGGAATTTGGGATTTTGGGGCGGTCGAGACCAAGTCAAGACCGAGTCGAGACTGAGCAAAAGTGACATTTCTGTAGGGGAGATTGGGGCTTGTTGGCTATAGGAACAGGTTGGCACACTACATCTCCAGCTCCCATTGGATGTGCCAGTAGAAATTCGATGTGGTGTCAGACGTTTCAGTGATCAATTATCAAATAAAAGTTTTTCAAACTAATCCTGTAGGGTTAGGGTTTTCATTGTTTACATTTCTGCTTTTCTCTCTCTCATGCCCCCTCCTGAAGATCGGTGATCGGGAACAGTTTTAGAAAAGAAGCACCTAAAGATGTTTATAGACACTACTTTTTGGTGCTCTCAATTGAAGATTAGTCAACGTGTCAAAATATGGTGGGAGCAGGTGTGGAGCTAAATGGCTAATTTCACAGTTGGGCTCTTAAAGAGACTAAAGGTGCGTTCACTTGAGACGCGTTAACGCGTTAATCGCGACTCACTCCATTATGTTCCTCTCATTCTTTTGTAGTACAGTCCAAAAAGACTGTACTACATGAAGACACACACAAAATAAATGATTCTGTATGTGTTTTAAACTTGCTGTGCTTGAGAACACAAGGCCCAACCTAGCGATGCGACAAGTGAATGCACCATAAAAGGGAAAAGTAAACTATTCACTTGTCTTGCATACTGGGAACTATGGAACCTAAAACTACTAACCACCAACCAACAACTCATTCTTTGTATTCTGGCATCAGCAAGCAGTGAAATCAACCAATGAAAAACATGCATTAATAAACACTGCAAATATTATTCATGTTCTTCTGCATCAGCTTCAGTGTCAGAGCATGTGTTTCTTTCAAAATTAGGGTAAATGTAAACAGGTAAACATTAAAAAAGAAAGAGTAGCATAAGACAATAAGTTAATGCCCAAATTATGCACAAATTCATATCAGCATAATATTTCTGTGGAAATACTCAGTCAGAGGCTTGTAACAACTAAAGTTATTTCCACTTGAAAAGAATATACTGAACACTTGTGTGTGTGTGTGTGTGTGTGTGTGTGTGTGTGTGTGTGTGTGCGTGCACTTGTGTCAGGGTGAGGGCGAGTGTCGGGTCGTTCGTTAGCCGGCAGGCTTTCCGGAGGTTCTACTGTAAGACCTGACAGCTATAGACGCTGGAGCGGTGTCTCCACATCGATTCTCTGTCAACATAAAAGAGGTCAGGCAAGGAGAACAAAAAAAGAGCCCATCTACTTTCACCACAATTCAACACAGACAGGAACCCACAGAGCGGCAATGAGACACAGCAAAGATGAACATTAAAAGGACATTATGTTTTGATATTGCAGATACAACATGCAAGTGCATGTACATTTAGTACTTACACATGAAATTATAAAAGCAATAGACTCTTTCTCAGTAGACACACACACATGCACTGTGCATGTGTGTTTGACTTGGGCAGGTCAGGAGAGACAGTGGGCGGACAGATGCTTCGTTATACTGTCTAACAGGCACCATCAAGCAGCCAGGGAAGCTATAGAACAAAACTATCAGGAGAATATCATACAGTTGGAGGGATGTATTGATTTGGATGGATGTATGACTAGGAGATGAATGCATAATTGTAAGAGAGAAAGTATATCTCTTATATCTCCATGCATATATTTGTAGTTGTTGTAAAATAGTCTTTGTAACATATCATTCATACTATTTTTAAATTCCATCTAAGATCAATGTGATTGTAGAATAAATGCTTTAGCAGGTGCAAGATGTATGTCACTAGTAAAGCGTATTCAATTTAATGAGCGAAAAGTCAGAATCAAAAGACACTTATTGAAAGATGGCAAGAACAATCAAAAGGATCCTGATCATTATAGGGTTGTCATGGAAACTAGGAATGACTTAGAAAAAAAATAATAATAACATTGCGCTTCTAGATTCAACAGGAAAGCCTGTCTTTCTCTAATCCCTGTGGCAGTCATTCTTGTTTCTCTCCTTTTCTCCTATCTGAGTCTTCTATCTGGAGGTCTCTCCCAGTCCTAAAATAAGATAATGAACCAGTCCTAAAATAAGATAATGATTCTCCACATATCAAAGATATGCAAATATGTTAGTATATACAGTATAGTACATTTATTCTAAATTAAACATTATGTAAATAATAAAAGAGGTAGTGTAGAAGTAGTGTAGTAGTAGTAGTAACTTCTCATGTCTAACCGTTTTTGTCACATATTATATTTGATATCATTATCCTGATTTCATCAATCTTCTTCTAGACTCTAGTATTAGTTTTAATGTTTCAACATGAATGACTTAAACATTGACAGTTGTGATTACAACCATCAAAATTGATTGTTCAAGAAACCTGGCGGCAGCAGCAACAATGTAGTAGCAGACTTTCTTCTCCACAAATATAATATATAATAAATATAATGAATCCCATCTGGACAGGCCTTATGCTCTCTCTCTGTCTGTCTGTCTGTCTGTCTGTCTCTCTCTCTCGTTCGCTCTGGCTCTGGCTCTTTCTCATTTTCCATTGAGACTGAAACGCCGGATGCAGGGTACTGGATATAGATATGAACATTAAATGTCACCGGCCAAGTCTTATGACTGGAATAACAAAATGGGGCATGCTGATTGGCTGTCAGTTCTGATGGGGGTACGAATGCAGAACATTTCCGATCTAATTTCTGTATGTACTCTGATGATTCCAGTTGTTTCTGCTCTTTCCCAACAATTTTACTGGCCATGTTTGTAATTCTGGACAGTCTATTTTTGTTCTTAGCCCTCAGGTGCCAATACCATGCACATATATTAAAAGTGAAAACACCTTCAACACGGCTTAAAAATGTATTCTGTGTTGGCTATACAACTTAAAGTGCAAAATGGGTGGAAAATAATAACAGGCATTGTGGTGACTTACAATAACCAGCTCCTGTTTCCTGTCAAACCTTTGTTTCATGTTGAGCTGGTGGAGGAGAGTCTGTGTCAGTGCAATCACCAGTGAGCATCCTTCAGCCAAGTGGGCGCAAATTCCATTCTTGAGGGACTAGTTGTACCGTTCTACCTTCCCCCCCCCATTTGCTTTGGGGTGATAGAAAGAAGTCTGAATGTGGGTCACCCCCTGGCTGCGAGGTAGGAGGTGAACTCAGCTGACACAACCTGAGGACCGTTGTCTGTTGTGATGGCCCGAGGCAGACCCCAGCGGGCAAAGAGCTGGTCCAGGAAATGTATCACCGCTACAGAGGTTATGCTGCCCATGGGTGCAACGTCCAGCCACTTGTAGGTGGTAGACCACAACAAGGAATCTCAAGTGGTGACACAGACATCAAGCTGTAGGTGGTCCCATGGAGTGTTTGGCTAGTCCAGGGGCTGGAGTGGAGGATGAGTAGACCAACCAGTTTTCCCACTAGTAAGACATGGCGAGCTCAACCTGACAAGCTCCTCTAGGTCACGGTCTATGCCAGGCCACCATACCAGGTCACGGCGCTGTTTTTTGACCGTGACACTGTTTTTTGACCTCCTCTGAGTGCGGTGGGTATTTCTGATGAAGTATGAATGGACATACTGCCGTGGTACCGTCTAGTCGGCGCACCTGTCACATGTAAGTGTGGGGGCAGCGCGTGATATGTGGATGACACCAGTCCACACCTAACAGGGAAACAGGTAAGAGATGAACTCTGTGAACAGGCAAGGCTGGTGAAAACGGTCAAAGTTTCTAGAACCCATAGCAAGGTGGGCTAGGGATCAGACCGTTGGTTCCTAACTGGGTGGTTGGTAGCCACTACAGGGTCCTGAGTAGCAGCAGGACTAGGGATCGCTATCGACTGGGTCACTGGCCGGTTGGATCGCAGAGAGCAGTAAGACCATAGAGATGGCGGCCGCGTCCAGCTCAATGTACAGTCAGGCCACTACAAGCTGAAACCGAAGGGCGTTAGTAAGCGAATAGTGCTTTCTGTGATCAGAGTTTTTGAAAAGAAAGCACTGGGAAGCAGAGAGGCTGAGGGTCCTTAGCTCAGAGGAGTCTGGGGGGAAGCAACTCGGTGGAAAGAGATCCGGCCTGGGGCTGCATCCTAGAGAGAGGAAGGCTTGAAGGATTAAACGATATGAAATAGGCTAACACTAGGGGCATTAATTTAGGCCTAGGGGGATTCAAGCCTACACTGACACATACTAATACTGGGGGCATTAATTTAGGCCCAGTAGGATTCCAGTCTGTATAAAATTAAAGAGAGAATTCAGAGAAATTCTCCGGACTATTAGAAGGCCAGTCCAAGCACACACAAAGTGCCAAATACATAATGCCAATCGAAAAGATTGATGCAGGATAACCGATGCTAAACTAAGAAGTTTAAAGGAGCAGCAGATAAGACGAATTGGATATATGAAATAGGCTAACGCTAGGGGCATTAATTTAGGCCTAGGGGGATTCAAGCCTATGCTGACACAGACTAATACTGGGGGCATTAATTTAGGCCCTGTAGGATTCCAATCAGTATAAAATTAAAGAGAGAATTCAAATAAATTCTCTGGACTTTAGAAGGTTTACAAGTGCACACAAAGTGCCAAATACAGCTGAATTGTGTTCATTGTGTTTGTGTTGATTTAATGTTTGTACAACGCTCTGTCTAACCCCATCATTTCATCGTTTCTCCCCATTGTTTCTGCCCAGGTCTATCGGTGGGCATGTCCCTGTGGGGGAGGGTGGACTGCGTGAAACCAGCCCGGCACTGTCGCTGTGACCAGTAGAAGAGTGACAGAGAGCCACCTTGTTGTTTTGTTTTCTAAGTCTTTTGTGTGATTTTGTTGAAATAGATTGCTATTTGTTCTTTTTGTTTAATTGTTGAATTGCTTTGGCCAGATAAATGTTCTTTAAGTGGCCAGCAAAGGAAATTGTACTTTTATTTTTGTATGAGACATCTCTAACTCTAGAGAAAAGGTGTGTGTATGTAATGTGATGTGGTGTGGAACAGACTAAGAAGTTATCCTACAACTGTGTTTTATAGTCATAGATATTAGTTATTAATTTACTTCAGGGAGGGGGAGATCTGGTAGCTCCATTTAAAAAAAAATTGTTTCAATTTAGATTTACTTTGATTTGGTAGTCCAGGGGGAAAAGTACCTGGTTCTGGCCCATTGCAGGGTGGTCCTTGAAAAGTTCCTGGTCTTTTGTTCTTTTTGGATGGGACCCAAACACCTGTTTGTAGCCCCAGCAGCACTCCTCACCACCCTAATCATGGATGCGCATGGTATTGACCATTGTGCAAGGGGGGAGGTACTACAAATAATTTAGGGAAATTGGTGGTCACCATATCTAGCAGCCACGCCTTAAGACAATGCACAACATGTGCCGCATACAACAACAGGAAGAACATCCAGCTGTATTCAGCAGATCGGTAGAAGCAGTGGCATCCAAACACGTCATCCAAACACATCAGATGCAGGAATAGTTGTTAAATTTCTGTGCAAAGACATGTTTCCCAGATTCGGCATACCAGTTACCCCAACAGCCCTCAAAGAGGAAAAGGCATTTGGTTCCATCTGACCCATTGACTACATGCACCAGAACCATCCAGGACTCAACAAGAAATCCTGAGCCACCTGAAAGAGCAGGATACAGAGCCTTCAACAGAGCCAGACTCAGACAAGGACACCAGTCCACCTGATCCACCAAAAGAAGATGAGTACCACACTGAACCGGAATTGAGTGACCATATTTATTCAGACGTGTGCCACTGTAAGACTGGAATTGGTAATCATACCATTGCCTTATACCACTAGGCAATGCACCCGTGTTAGCTGTATGGCAGCAGCCTGGTCAGCCTGGCTTGAAATAATAAAAATGCATATATGATATCATAGTTGGATGTCTCATTAAGTATCCACAAAAATCGGAATGAAAAAAAACTAGCAGCCGGTGAACGAACTCGTGTCTCCGTCACGCTGTCCACGTCTCCCACCGCATGTCGAGGTCTCTGTGTCGGTGGCGGGCGGGCGCGGCCACTTAAGTTCAGCGGGTCGTCTCGTCTGATCTGAGGTCGTATTCGAGAGTTGATTGTTGCGTGGCTCCCCGCTGCCGGACAGCGGCAGGAAGGCTCACGGTGTCCTCGGGGAAAAGCTCAGGGGTTTGAGAAGAAGCGTCCCGCCGGGACACACCCACCGTCACTTGTCAGAGAGACCTCAACACTTGGCGGAAGATGCGGACAGTGTGACAGAGACAGGATGTTGTCCACCCGCTGCCCCCCCCCGACGGTGCCTAGTGAGGCTCCCGGGGGGCCGGAGGGGGCTCCTGGCCACGCGACGATTGGTTTGTGGATCTTATTAAGTAATACGTTTTGAACATAATCCCGCCCAATTCAAACACAAAATCAGGAAAGGGTAAAAAACGTAAATGACAATATTTCAGACATGGATTGAAACTAATGTATAATACTATTTAGATGCTTACTAGTATGTACATAAGACCCTACATTACATAGTTAGAAGGTTATTGTGGATTTGGGTGTCCAGGGTCTTTAATGCTGGGGTGGGATAGAACTGCATTTCAGCTATTTTAGCAGCACATTCAGTGGATGTCTCAATCTGCAAGGCAAGAGTAAGGGAATTTTCTAACATCAGTGTAGCATCTTCAAGTAATAGTCTTTGTTGAACTCTGAGATTTGATGTTTTGTCAATCAGCTGATCCCTGATCAGTTCATCAGTGAGAGCTATGAAATTACAGGGACATGCCAGGGCTCTCAGATCGGCTACGAATTGGCTAGCAGACTCACCCACATGCTGACATCATTGCTTGAACAATAGCTGTTTGAGGAGAACGTTTTGGGCTTTTGGGAAATGTCCATTGAGAGCTGTTATGGTTTTCGTCAGATGTGTTCGCAGGTAAATCCCGCGTCCTTCCCCTCCCAGCAAGTGTAGGAGAATAGCGCATTTCCTCTCGGTAGCTACAGTATCGATGCTGGTAGCAAGAAGATATGTCTCAAACAAGCTCTTCCATTGATCCCAGGAAACGACAGGATTACCAGGATGAGGCAGACAGGAGGCAAATTATCAACCATCCTTGTCGCCAATGTTGTATCTAAGAAGGACAAGGACACTCAATATTCATTTAGGCTAGAACGCTGTCTGTATTTCTTCTAACTGGATTCTCCTAACCATGGCTCAACATATCCAAAAGGTCAAAACCGGTATTGCAACACAAAAGCACAACTACGGGAAGGGGTTACAGTGAACACAACATTACTGACGTCGGCATGCAGGGCTATGAGTGTGAGTCCTTCAACTCTGCTTGGTGAGCAGATGGTGTCAGGATGGAAACACGACCAGTCTGTCTAGTCATAGAAACATAGAAACATTCTGCATCTGGTAATGAAGGGACTTATTCATTATTAGTGAGTTTCAGCCAATATTTGGATGGTTTCACCTTATAAACTCTCTGGTCATAACGTACAGCACTGGTCTGATTGGTTCACAGAAGATCAGGGGTTTTCCCCAAACAGTTGAACATGTAAGTCTGATAAGCATTTGATCATATCTTTCCAGATATTGCTCACACACATCTACAAATTACTGCATTACAGAGATTCCATTTTTAGTTGATATTAAACAAGACGTTATTACAATCAGGTGACAGATATATTTTATTGGAGCACAATGTGCTGAAACTTGACACTAGTCTGTAACATTTGAAGGGTTGAACGTCATATTTTTGATTATATCACAAAGTCCCAAATGTTGCTTGTATTTAGCTAAATGAAGATGTTCTGCCTGTATACCATCACACAGGTGTTCCTGTGCTGAAATGTTTGTTGTACTTATCAAGATGGTGTGGGCCGATGTCCTGCACCAGAAAGAGCATTTTGGGTGCATTCCTTAGTATCACTACACTATGATTGTAAATGTAGAGGATTTTTTATTTTGGTTAATTATGAGCTGAATCCACATTTTCCTCCACTGTACCATGCCTCCCTCTCCCGTAAGTAGCCTATTAAGACAAAATAAAAGAACAGTTAGCTTAATTTTCTTAATTTTAGAATACTGTGCTAGAGGCATATTATATTATGTCATTGGGATGAAAATGGGATAGAACAATCAAGCCTATATAGATTCTCTGTAAGTGCTGATATTGATGTAACATAGTTATCAGACTGAAGATTGTAAGTCTTGTAAGTCAACTTTGCATGTGTTTGCAAGGAGTTTCTTTGATCAACAAAACACCATTACACTTAACCTGGTTCTGTTTCAGGCATTGTACCAATGTAGAGATTTTTTAGACTGGTGACCAACCACAATGCATATTTTGCAGGTGGATCTACTCAATTGCAGAGATGTTAGCAAGTGTTTGAACTATGTGGCTCTGTCTCTCTCTCCCTCACCAGTGCAGTGAGAGAAACTACGAAGAGAACAGAACTATGTGACAGATGCTATGTGGCCTTCCACCTCCCCCAAAACTCATTAAAACTTCACTTTCTTTAGTTTCTGCCAGGAATTAAGTGAGTTATGTGTTCGGTCGACTATATTGTGGCTGATTTAGGATGGTGGGAAAAAGTATGCTGGTGAAGACATGTGTTAGGGGGTATGTTAGTCCACTGAGAGACAGAAGCATAATGGTTTAAAATCACATGATCAAGGTCTTGGAATTACTTAAATATAAAATATGTTATGTCACCCTACAACTCAATTGAACTCACAAAAGGGATGCACATATAAACACAGTTTTGTTCATGTCGTTATAGCAACTGTTGCTCTTTCTGTACATTTACATTTAGAGGGTTTGTTTCTACGTTCACTGCCTAACTGATACTGTTAATATTCTGAATTAGTAGCCCTATATGTTTGAGCCGTCTTGATTCATCAGAGGATGAGGCAGAAGCCATGCCTCAAAACAATTCATTTGAATTGGTCACTGAATTGTGAGTTACAAAATGCTTTGCTATGCGGACGAACCATCTCGTTGCGCGGCCAGGAGCTCTGGCTCCGGAGCCTCGCTAGGCACCGTCGGGGCACGGCAGCCGGTGGACAACCTTGTGTGTCCGTCACTCTGTACGCAACTCCCGCCACATGTCGAGGTCTCTCTGTCGGTGGCGGGTGCGGTGGGTGTCTCCCTTCTTCTCAAACCCCCGAGCTTTTCCCTGAGGCAAACACCGTGAGCCTTCCTCCTGGGGGAGCCACTCAACAATTAACTGTTGAATACGACCTCAGATCAGACGAGACGACCCGCTGAACTTAACTATATCAGTAAGCGGAGGAAAATAAACTAACCAGGATTCCCCTAGTAGCAGCGAGCGAAGAGGGAAATGCCCAGCGGCTCCGATTGGTTTGCAGAATTTATTGCGTGGATTTGGGTGTCCAGGGTCTTTAATTCAATGTGTAGCTTACTCATCATACATGTGAATACATTCGCAAATAATTAATGTTTAAATTAATATACTTGATTTTTTTTTTTTTAAAGCAAATCAAAGAATATGCCATACATACATACATTAAAGATGAAGCATTAAGCTATTTGAAAGTCTTTCAACATATTACAAAAAACAAAACAAAAGATTAGAACACTTCCTTCCTGTCTGTCAGCTGGAGTTCCAAGCCTCCCCAGTGGGTGGCATGTGTCTCTCTGGTCTCCTCCGGTGTGGAGTGCGCTCAGGGTCAGTGGTTTCACAAAGGTCACTTGGATCACATGACCACAGATAACTGCAGGGCTATTTATCTTGAGCACTCTCCTCTTTCAACTTCAAGTGTCTATTGTGCATGCATATCTATCTGTATATCTGTGTGTGCGTAAGTCAGTGTCTGTTCTGTGTATGAGTGTGCAGCACATGCCCATGGTCCATTTGTGTGTGTGTTTGTGTGTGTGTGCTGTTGTGGAATTGTAAGTGTTCACTTACTTCACTTTACTTACTTAATCTTTAAATACAATTTATTCTGCAGGACAACAAGAGCATCTGCAACGCATGTACAAACATTCTCAATCGTTCTCTCTGAGTTACTCTTGGGGGGGGGGGGGCTCACTATATACATGTTATGAAAAACAAAAGGTGATAAGAGCAAAAAAGCAGGCTGACGCCGGTCTTCTCGGGGTCCAGCTGGGATCGGGCTCTCTGTGAGGCACAGAGAGTCCCAGACAGTTATGACTATAGAGTAGCACAGGAGTTGGGACAACATCCGAGCACAGGTTGACACAGGTCAACTTGATATACGTATTTTCCATTACAGTGCACACAGTCAAGTAAGGCTATGCAAGGTTAATTAGTTATAGCCAGGTGACGGAAGTGTGTTAATGAAATTTACTAAATTGGGTTAAATTACCTTCAGTCTTCTCTGTTGCAGAGAGATAGAAAAAACACCCTTTTGGCCCAAGAACAGCCCAAGTACTTTGTTAAAGTGCTCTATTACATACATATTAAGCAAATCATGCAAGTAATCGTCTAACAGTTACTTGCATATTAAGACAAGATCTGAATAATAATAATAATAATAATAATGTGGCTTTTTATTACACATGTAAGTTAAAAGACACTCAACTCTCTGTTTTTAATATTACATTTTTAATGTAAAAAAATATATAAAAAGGTTAAAAAGTCATCAGCAGTCAGGGAGGAAGGAGGAGACACACACACACACACTGCACAGTTTACTCGTGCATTTGATGACTTTAAAAACAAGTTTACTTGAATACATTTCAAAATTGCTTACATGTAACAAGGACTGCCGAGGAGGAGAAGAGGATTGCCTTTGACTCATCAAACAGGATTTGTCCACGTTTGATTCTGTGTTCGTGATTATTCATTTGGATTAAAAACATCACATATGTTGTCCAACTTCCACCTTACTCTTCTCAACAGAAACTGAGACTAGAATACAACTGAACAGATACTTAGATTAATACATACTGCAATCACCAATACCCCCCCCACACACACACACACACATTACACACATGTAGATGTACAAGCTTGGCCTGTCAGCAGCAGTTGTCCTTTAGCCTTGACCCTGCGACCCTGAGGTGACATCAACTCAAGGAGGCTGAGGCTAAAGCTGTTTATTCTCTCACATTGCATACGTCTAGCAGCGGTGTGTGTGTGGGTGTGTGTGTGTGTCTGAAGGCAGATTGGGTTGGTTAGAGTGGGTTAGGATTAGAGTTAGGGTTCTCAAAGGAACTAAATCAATGTATGCTCCATTATTATAATATAATTGCTAAAACACGTTTTGAAAACAGGGCTCATTTTCTCCAAAGTGCAAAACACCTCATATATCCTGCAAAATGAAGTACTGCATTCAAAACTACATAAATACTTAATACTTACTTTAATAAACAAAATCAAACTTTGGCACCAAATGGCACACACTTCATTCATATTACCAGATTTTTGTCCAACCATGTGCTCAATCAAAAGCACTTTCATCTTTGGTGGCTTCATCATACGTAATACAGTAATAGTTCTGTATGTAGAGAATTCTGCAGCGAGAGAGATTGCTCAAGTCTACAGAAATATGTACAGAAACACAAATATAATGTTGAAACAAAACCTTTTTATTTTTTAACAAACCAGCGCAACATATGCACAGCACATACAGTATACATTACAGTTGTGTGAACACAAAATATGCTCTCTATCGAATACAGAAAACAGAAAAGAAAACTTATAAAAAATGGATACAGAATTTTTTTTCCCCCCCCAAAAAAAGCCATTGTTGTAAAAAGGTATTCACCTGTGGTCTTTTTATAGTGCTTAGATCCTGATTGATGAGTTAAGAGTCAAGCAATGAGGTGTTTGACCAGGGGGCCATGCATTGGCCAATGGGTCTATGGGTGGCATTTTGAATGGCAGTGTTTTGAAATGGCAAAGAAGTGACATCATGTTAGATTTCTGTGTCTAATAGAGAAGTGTGTTTAGTGCTTTGCAAAACACTGTGTAGTGCTTTGCAAAAAGTGTGAGGCTGAGAATATGCTTATAGTTGTGCAGATCTGGGCTGAGGTTTTGCTCCTTGAGTGTCAGGTTTCACTAGCTGTGTGTTATTTTTAATTTTAGTGTGTAAGCAATCGTAAAAAACTGTAATTCATAATATATACCTTTTTTGGACATTTGGATATATAACAATAATGAAATACTGCATAACAATAACAAGTGTCTTTAAAGAAGTACATGTCCTACAGCAAGATAAATCCAACCCTCTTATCCATCCATCCATCTTTGACTCTCATCCTTATTCAGAACATTGTTCTTCAGTTTTTTCCCAGCATGCCCTTGGAGTCACTCATTGGGCCATCACTGAATGATACAGACCCCTGCTCTGATCCCAGAATCCCGGGCATTGAGATAGATTGTGTCCCCCGACGACTACACAAGGCTGCAGTCGTGTTCCTTCTTCTCACTGGCTTCAGGAAAAAAACCTTGCTCATATTGCTGGTGAATCTTGCTGAAACTTTCCAAAGTGGCCAAGTCTGAGCACATAATCCCTGTGCACAAAAGAAATTGAAGACTAAAGTAAATTTGCTCTGGGTACTGCCATGGTGTCCACGAAGCCTGCCGCTGTTGCACTCTGTCTACGTGTGAGTGTGTGTCTGTCTGTGTGCACGCACACACACACTCACACGTAGACAAACACTCACACAGACACACAGGCCTATGCACTAATTTGTATGGACAAAATTTAGCAACTAGACAAATCAAGTTCCCTTTATATTACACACACATGCACACACTTACTCTGTTCTGTACTGTATCTGTTACGCTTGTTAGCCAAAGTATATGGCAGGCTTATGTCGGCTCTCCCGCCAAGTGACCTATTCACTGTGTCTGTTTGTGTGTGTGGCCAGAGGAACTTTATAAAAGGTGCTTGAAGCATGAATCAGATGCCGCCACAGCTATCGTCTCCGGGCCGGCTGGCGGGGATCGTCGGTGTGGTATTTACCACAATAGACACACATTCAGATCTCTTCACAGCCCATCCATCACAAGGAGGGCAGCGGCTATTGGGGGAATCATGGCACACTCTTTGTCACAGCAAGTGGCTTGTCTCTACCTATGACATGTGGCAATTTGTATTATTTTTAATGCAAGGATGTGGTATCGGGCTGCCACAAGCATGGCCGTCGCTAGATGAAATAGGATTAGGATTCTCCATCATTTCTCATCAATGCCAAAGTCTAGCCTTGTGTATTGGTGTTCTGTGTGGCAGGCAGTAGTTAAACAGGCACACAGGCATATATTGTTTTAAGTAAGTAAATATATTGAAAGTGATGCCATATCTATTTTTCCATGTATAGATGAAAAACATTCACTTGTTTTCACAAGCTAACAAGCAAACCATTGGAAAAAAGCCTCCTAAAAAGTGTCCTATCTGATTAGGAAACATTATCCATGGTAGCACACATCACAGCACCCCACCCAGTGGAACACAAGTAGTCAATTGCGCACACAGTGCATGATGAGTGGAGGGCTGCAGGAGATCACAGTAGAGACACATGCACACACACACACACACACACACACACAGAAATGTGAGAACACAGACAGAAAAGCACACACACACACAGGCAGGCACACTCAGACACACATGCACATACACACACACACACAGAAATGTGAGAACACAGACAGAACAGCACACACACACACACACCCACGCATGCAGGCAGGCACACTCAGACACACACACACACACACACGCTGCCTTCCGAGGCTCATCAGTTTACAGAATGCTGAGAGCTGCACTCCACATGGTAATAAAGGATAATTTACACTAATTCATTAAGTCTCTCTCCGCCTCCCTCATTCCCCTCTCTGCAGGTTCTCTATTTCTCCATTCAGTCTGTCCATCCAGCTTGGACGTCCTTCCAGTCGTCCATGTGGCAACACTTTCCATCTCGCTGTCCTTTTTATCCTCCTCTTCCTCCTCCTCCATCCTTTTCTGCTTTCATTTGGTCATGAACACAGCAAAAATACTAATTGGCTATGAGTAGGCATGTAGAATCCAAATCAATGTAACAAACCTAGACAAACAAAACTATACATTTTATTGACATTGCAGTGTGCATGCAATATAACAGTCTATCTTTTTACAGACATAATCATCATTTACAGATGAGATATAATTTGCCCAGCACATCAATACTGTTGTTTAGTAGACCAGGAGATAAATAAGTCAATGTGTATGTGCACAAGAGCGATAATGTGTGAATGGGTGCATGTGTGTGATTGAATATACGAGTGTGTTGAACCGAATGTTCGACCCATAAAAGTCTACTGGGTTCAGGTTGTACTCTTAGAATCGGTCACAGTAATGGGCAAAGAGAGATGGCAATGGCAATATAGCACTGTTGTCTTTTGTAATCAGTGTGTCGGTCAGTAGAGTCTGGGGACAACACAGTGAATCGCCATACAAGTACTCTACTGTACTGGTCTGTTGTCCTTTAAAGAGTCGAAGAGCGTAAGAGAAAGACAGTGGTCTGTGGGGTGGTGTCTTTTTAACGGCCCTCATGGACGCCGAGAGGCGAGGATGAATCCAGAACACGAGTGAGTTTGAAGAATAGACCCCGCGTTGAATGGGGAGTTGAAGAAGAAGAGGGAGTGCACAATAACAAGTGGGTGGTGGGTGTCATAAGAGCATGAATGGAGAAAAAGATGGGGGGTGGGGGGTGTAAGCGAGGGGAGCTACTGTGCTGACTGCTGGCGTTTCAACTGACACAACTTTAAAGAAGGTTTGTTTTCCTCATTACACTGACCCTCTCTATGCTTTCTCTCTCTCTCTCTCTCTCTCTGTATATATATATATATATATGTGTATATGTGTCTCACTCTCTATGTCTCTCTCTATGTCTATGTGTCTTTCTCTCTCACTCACTTTCTCTCTCTCGCTCTCTCTCTCTCTCTCTCTATGTCTCTCGCTCTCAGATGCCTCAGTCTGCCCTTGCAAAGAATAGTCTCAACTTTTCATCGTCCGATTTCATTCAATGTTTCCTGGGCCTCTGAATGAGGAGGCGCACATGTCACACCAGTCACTGTGTAAAAAAATAATAATTACAAATAAGTCATTAGATGCCGTCTCATTATCCTCTTAATCCTCCTGTTCATGTTGAGGTGGCGCTAGAAGAGCACATGGCATTGAGGATCGGGCTTTCGGAACGGGTCATGTGACCATGTGGCTCGCAACGTCAAGGACACCCCATAGACCTGCGACGTGTGTGTTTTCAAAATGTGCTCGTGAAAATCAATTTGGCAAAATGAGTCTGAAAAAGAGGTATTGTGGGAGCATTACAACATATCCTGATTTCTTTTTGAGCATTTTTGGTTGCAAATAAATCATTGAAGACGTTTGTGAATTTACATTACGGTGCAGTTGGCATCAAAGTACATTGATAATATACTGTATGTAAGGAATAAACCAATAAATGGGTGTCCCTTCATTGGAAAATAATGTACAACAGGGGTGGTGATACGGTCGAGGCGAACCCCGGAGTGGTTTATTCTGCTTATAGCACAGTTACCAACAATGATTAAAAGCCAGAGGTGTCCCATTATTGAAAAGTAATGTACACCCTTGGAACGTCATTAGCCTCTTTTACACGGCATTTTGATGCGGCAATGCTGCGGCTTTATTCCGCCTCGCCTTCTCCTGTAAAAGGTACAAAGAGGGAATGGGGGGTCATTTTCGTTCCACCTTAAAGCCGGCAGCAGCGGTAGTAACAAAGCCATAATAAAGCCGGATCGATGTCTTAATGCATGGCGGGACAGTGGGTGTGACGTTTTGATGAAGTGTTATGTGTGCAAATGTATTCAATCTCTTCAATTTCTCCTCCAACGTATTTCTGATTTCTGAACACGTTGCTCGCACGAATCCGCTCCACTGGCCACACAGTTGTTTTTACCTGCTTTTCACTGTTGTAGAGCGAGCAGGATACATTTCTAAATAGCGATTTTAATGTTATATTCACATTTTGAAACGTAAGACGTATCACACTAGATGCATATTTTAACCTTTAAATACTATATTGTATTTCTTCCTTTTCATTGTCTCCTGTCTCTTGCTTTGCATCTTGTGTTTGTGCCTCACCCCTCTTTCCTCCCTTGTCACCTCCGCTTCCCCATCGGACTCCTCTTCTCATCTCACCACATCTAATATCATCATGTCACCTCTCTCTTTTTTGTGACTATTGCCTGTGGAAGGTTCTCTCTCTCTCTCTCTCTCTGTCTCTCTCTCTGATGAAATCCAATTTAACATGAGAGGATGGGGTTACACCTGTTAAGTGTGTACTCTACATGGTTCGGTTTCTCGTTGGTCAAGCAAGAGGCTGCCTCTTGCTTGTCTGCATCTCATCTGTATGAGATGCAGACAAGGAGTCAAAGAACATCCAGAGGTTTGGGTTCAGGAAGAACAAGTCTTACCTAGTTTGTCATATAGGACACAGTCGCCGGCAGCATTTATGTGTCTTATACATGATACATGCTTTTGTCAGTCACAGTTTGAATTGTTTGTAGTGTTTGTTGTGTAGTTTTCTTTTCTTAAACCTCCTTATCGTTGATTGTCTTCCATCTGTGTTGATTTGATATGTATCTCATATGTATTTTAGCCCCGTTTTGTTTGCCCTTTGTCTATTGTTCTGTCCTGTAGCTAAAACCCTGTCTACTAAGTGCCTTAGTGATTGATTACCCTTTTTTATTTGACTACTATTTTTATGTTCGATAAATCTGCCAGTTTATTTTTCTCTGTATACCTCTGCTTCTGTGTTGCTTTCTCTAATAAACTGTCATTGCTTGTTCACCGAGGCAAGTGCAGAGGCTAAATGCGCCGCAGACTCTAACAATCTTAATTAAATTAAGATTGTTAGAGTCAGATGGTTAAGAAGTAAGCCAGCTGAATGTAACTGTACTCTACTCGGAGGCTTACCCACATCGTTTTATACGTTCTTGGGGCTATTTAACACATTCAAATTCTACTTAATGAAACAATCAAACACACCTTATATTAAGTTTGTTTTATATGTTCCCTATTAGCGTTTGTTTTTATGTTCTCTAATACGATTTTCACATTGCTCCAATTCTCACAAGGCATGCAGATTGACAGAATTACATGCTCAAATGCTGCATTTTCTGCCAAACATTTGAATACAATTTAACAAGTATTTTTAGAGTGAGTTGAATGGATTATATTTTGATCTTCAAAATAAGATTTTGTGCACACATTTTCCTCAATTCCTTCTTCATGTAATTCCCTTTTTCTATCTTCTTTCTCTCTGTTTCACACCGAGTCCGTCTGGAACCACTTCAGAGGAAGTGCTAACAAGCACACAGCTAACCTGCTGGGAGGTGAATAAACTGCGATTTAGCATGAACCAGTATTCCTGGGACTCTGCATGTCACATGCACAGGCATACAGACACACACTCCAAGTTATACTGCTCACAAATACAATGGTTTCAAATTAATCGATAAAAACCTCTGGATTCCCAATGCCTCTCCCAAAAAAATCCTTTGAATTAACTGCTAATTATTACCATAAATGTTGATATTCTATGATATTTTAATGCATTTGAGATGTCACACGTTCTGCTCAAATAATAATTTGGGAGAAGAGACTACCTCCCCTCAACACTGATCACCCTCCCCCTACCACATGACCATCACCTTGCCCCCTAACCCCTCATATATATATATAATTGAATCTACATCTTTTTTTTCTTTTTTTCATTAATCTATTTATTTCCTTCTCTCTTTCTCTCACTATGCCGTTGTGGCAACCAAATTCCCCCTTTGGGGATTAATGGAGTCTTTACTTACATTAAGGTCCTCAACACTAGGCTCTTAAGACTGTGGCAATGGAATAGAAACACAAAGTTTAAAGATGTTGTAGGTATGTTTTAGATTAGAAGCTATTATTTGAGTGTAATTTGTTACAAATATCTGTTGTCTGTAGTTGACTGCACCTGCCTCTGTATGAGCCCACTCCTGGCTCATTTCTGACCAATCAGGGCATCTCTTCCATGATTGGTTCGGGGAATCCATCTTACCTGTCAATCAAAGGTGTGTGAAATGCAACACTTCAATGGCAGAGAAATGGAGGGACTCTTAATCTTACCTATAGCAGCTTTAAAGGTGCTTTAAAGCAAGAAAGAAAAAAGAACAACCCAGGTAGTGAAGGTCAGATGAGGCACGTATTGTCTGGTTAAACTAGGACCAACAGCAGCAGCAGCAGCAACAGCAAGCAATTGTCTCCAGAGAGAGAAGAGAGGGCCCCCCTGAGAACTGAAGAGCTCCTCCACCGCTCTAGGGCCCAGGTGCTCCCACTCATCATTGACCTCTGCTTGTTATGTGCCAGCAAGACACAGGCAGGGGCTGTCACACAGCTACAATGACACAGCTTTTCAACAACCTGGCGATAATTCACTTTAAACGCTATTAGGACTTTGTGATGTTAGCTCATGTTGGCTATCCAGGATATCGTTGTGCCTATGGTGTGGAAATGTCAAGATTCATTTAAGTTAATAGAATATATGATTTTTTTCTAAGAATATATGAATACACATTTAAATAAAAAAAACAATAACATATTAGAACAAATACAGAAAAGAAAAGAGAAAAAGTATGATATAGTAGCATATATCCGACATCCGAGTACATAATGAAGCTATACCCTATTTCAGACACTTCAACAATACACTTTGTGACATTTGTGCATACAGTTTCATTGCCATCCAATTTGATTGAATTACTGTACAAATAATTCACCGTAACATTGAGCTCTGACCTCACCCTTCCCAAACTGAACATGACCCGTGGACCTTCACAGTCTGAACAACACATTATTAGCAGCTTATGTCTTTGGCGCAGTTGGATTAGTGCATGTGGTTCGCTGCAATGAGCGCCCGAGGCGGGGATTGCATTGACCATTTAGCTGACTTTGCTCTCCTATCTCCATTCACCATCTCCCCTTCTGTCTCTCACATTTCCATGTGCCACAAGGGTGCCAAGGTCACTTATTAAAGGGGTCATATTATGCTTTGGGGGATTTTCCCTTTCCTTTAGTGTGTTATATAGCTTATTTGTGCATGAAGGTCTGCAAAGTTAAAAACCTCAAAGTCGATGACAAAGGGAGTTCATCTCTTCCTCAGAAAACACCTCTCCTGAACTGCCTGAAACGGCTCGTTTGCAGACAGCCTTTACTTCCGTGACTTGGTTAAGTCACCATGTAACAGGTCCTCCTGATGCAAACAAACAGAATTGCGCTACAATTCACACTCTCTTTTGCACCCCCTGTTTTAAACCCCTACAATCGCCACTGCTTGTGCGTACTATGAAATACAGTCCTACCGGCGCCACTGCCGAGTCTGATACAGAAAGACAAAGTCAGATGGAACAAACCGATCGACCCGAACCACCTTCGCAATCAAGACTGGAGCTGGACGTTTCACAGTGGTATTTATTTTGTAGCTATGTTATGTTTCAGATGTAATGTTTTAACTGTGTAATTTCTCTACATCACGGTAACGCCTGTATGTCCGTTCAGTGGTGCCGGCAGGATTGTATTTCACAGTACGCACAAGCAGTGGCGATTGTAGGGGTTTAAAAAGCGCGAGGGTAGCGCGAGGGTAGCATCAAACGCCTTGAGTGTTTGTTGGCATAACGTTAGTGGTGGAGTGGTGCAGCCAAAAATGCATTACAAAATGTAGGCACAGTGCGTACAGGATTACGCCTGCCGGCGTGCCTGAGACTCGGGCTCGAACAGGTACGGCTGAACCGACGTCATTGTTAGTGTGTTCAGCTGCTCAGGACTCAAGGGGTGTAACCTTTCCACAGTGGGCAGCTGACCAATCACAGCAGACTGGGCTTTTTGGGAGAGGGATCTTAAAGTGACAGGAGTTAAAACCGAGCATTTTAGACAGATGGTGAAAGAGGTGCTGCAGCAATGTGTCTGATGTACCTATGAGAATACTAAAGTGTTTTTTGAACATTAAAGTATGTAAACCTATTCTAGTATAACCTCCAAATGAAATAATTAACCAGGAATTAGCATAATATGACTGCTTTAAAAGGTGGTTTCCTGTGTTTTAATCACACTCTTCCAACCACCAACTATGTTTTATTCCCCCTCCTTGTCACCACAGTCATTAGTTGGCTATTGCGTATGTTTCTTTCTATCGAACTACCAACAAAACTACCAACAAACATTCCCATTGGCCGAAGCGCAAGGGAGGCAGAGTCAATATCACAGTGTTTTGTATGCTGCCCGTTAAAACTGCATTACCCAGAATTCTATGTGTGGTCACCGGATGTGACGTGATTATAATGTATCCCGTATGTGTGAGTCATTATTACGTATTCATTATATATTATCTTTTCCTCCCCTGTGGATTATGTGTATTATTAAGAAGGTAGATATGTGTGTGGATCTAATCAGTAAACACATGGCATAATATACTATATAAAATGTATAATTATTCAACATTCTGTTGACCAGTACTTTTGGTTATCCGCCATTTAAATGAACATACTGTGCTACTCAAGATTGTCAAATTCTATGACTTGTTGCTTGTTGTTGGTTGTTCTGTCTGGATCACTCTCTGTAATCATGGGGTCATACGAGATGTGGAGATGAATAGTTAAAGTTTCCCCTGACAGGATCAGAACACAATAAAACACTCTGTGCTGGTATGTTTACACTAGGCATGGCCATGCTGCTCGTCAAACATCATCCTTAATATGTGCAATCACCCTTATTTTCTGTGAACAATAATTGTGCTTCCTGGAGCACAAATAAAACAATAAAGGCTATTTGGAAAGTTGTTTGCTGTTTGTGAAGGGTATTCAAGTTAGTTAGGAAGTGTTCAATTTTAGTAATATATTTTAAGATTGCTCTTAATATTGTATACAATTTGAACAATAATGAACATCATTAACACATTTGGTTTATTACTTTTGATTTCATTCCATTGCATTTAGAGCTCAGTTTTTCAATCACACTGTGAGTCCAAACTGCAGCACATGACAGCAGATACAGTAACTTAAATAGAAGTGCTAATTGCACTCATTTCAGTCCACTATAACTGCAGCGCTCACTTGATTGTCTGCTAATGCCGCCAGTCCACCTAGTTGTGTCGGTCCCATGTGACAAAGGCCTATTTGCTTGGCTCACCATATACACTTATCCGCAATGTTATCTGTCACTAGATTCGCTTTAATGTTTGCTAATAAACTCTCGCTGCATCCGAGTGTCTTGCCTCAAGGCATGAATATTGAACACCACAGTGTCCCCCCCCCCCCCCCCCAAATCTCACTGT
>OMKN01065112.1:0-13056 GCA_900302345.1 Melanonus zugmayeri | reverse complement strand
GATAGTTCTGGAGTACATAACACATTGCAGAGTACACAAAGAGGCAATGTGCCCTTCACACGCACAATAGTCTGCACAAATAAATACATAAATGAGGGTATATATATATATATATATATCAAATCTATTCATTCTGGAATATATATTTATTTATATATATATATATTTAAATGAATATAGTTCATTTAAATAAAACAGTCGGTGGCTGAATTGTTAGGAATGCATTTGAAGGAGACATGAAGTAGACAATAAACTGAGTCACTCATTCTAACCTGCAGGGTTTTGTTGAGCACCATTGAGAAAAACCCATGTGCACGTCCATTGGCTGGTCGTTTTTGTGACGCGTTTTTCTACCCAATCAGATTCGTGTTTATATCCCGGCTTATGTCGCGCGAAATGTGCGACAAAACAACAAACTGTTTGCGATGCTTTTATTTTAATGGATCGGCGAGTTGGTTTTTCGTGCAACATAATCCGCATTACGTCAAACTGTTGCAGTAAATCCATTTGTCTTAAGTTAAACACGTAAGTCTATTCAAATCTATTACTTTTTGCAGTAACCTGAGGTAACATACCCTTAATTCACCTGTCCGCGATACCTTCACTTTACTTACTCACCACCAGTAAGCACATCGGTCACTTTAATCATGTGATTACTAGTTAATAACCTACTGAATTAATCCTACTGAGCCTCGTCTGTTATGGTGGGTTTAGCCTTGTTAGTGTACAATGTAGTGTTCACTACTACTAGTATTACTACTACTACTACAAACCTACTACTACTAACGTTACTACTACTACAAACCTACTACTACTACTACTACTACTATTACAACTACTACTACTACCACTACTACTACAACAAACCTACTACTACTACTAACAAACCTACTATTACTATAACAAACCAACTACTACTACCTTACCTACTACTAGTAGTTTGTTATTACTATAACAAACCAACTACTACTACCTTACCTACTACTAGTAGTTTGTTATTACTATAACAAACTTATTACTACAACAAACCTATTACTACTACAACAAACCTATTACTACAACAAACCTACTGCTACTACTACTACAACAAACCAATGTTTACTACACTTCCTTTGTCCTTCAGGTAGTGGACCGATGGATCTCACAACAACTATATCTCATCGACTGACCAAGGAGGAGCTTGACGAACAGTTTGAACAGTTCTTGAAGGAGGTAAACAACAGGCCGAACAACAGATTAGCAATCACAGCAACGCTATTAAAACTCCCCACCAGCCTACATAGGTGTGCTGTTGTTTCCGTTAATATTGTCTGGCAATAACAAAACCAGAGAACAGATGGGCCCTTATGGAATGGTACACATTTAGTGCCGTGTTATTAGACTAAATGTTGCCTGCACTCACTGTATAACATAAAATGCTTCCCAATGTATTCATATTATCACCTAATGTAGTTACCAATTACATAATGGCCTTTATCTAAACTGTTTTGCTTGTTATGCTACCATTGTCTGTCCATTATGGCACCCATTGCATTCATAACCATCCCTGGAAGGAATGGTTGGTTAGAAGTGCAAGTTTTTCCTTGCTTTGGGAGCGGCTAGGGTTAGGGTGGTGTTATAAAATGTGTCCCGTGAAGCCCTTTGAGACTGATTAAGGGCTATACAAATACAATTGACTTGACTATCAACTCTGTTAGGCAGCCGTCTTATACCAGTGGCCGTGTATCAGTCCATTTCAGATGAGTCTGGAGATTTGGGTGGATCTGTTAAGACAACCAGTGTTCTGGATAGCCTGGGTAAAGCCAGTAGCAAGAAGCCAGCCAAGAAAGCTGCCGTTAGCTCCGTGCCATGGTGGCAAGATGACTATGATGATGACATCGCTGGAGGATCTGGGAGAGGTAATACTTAAAGGTCTCGTGATTACACTGTCATTTTGAGGCTGAAAGGTAGTTCAGTTTTACATTCTGAGTGAGTCAAGCAAACGAATTAATTTCAGCACCCACCAGAGGGTAACATTTTGTCACTCTGGTCTGTTGTCTGCCTGCATACTACACTGCTTTGTGGATACCTTTCAACTTTTCTTTCATGCATTTTTAATCATATAGATTTTACACTTTTTTGTACTGCATTTGGTCACAGCTTGTTACATTTGTTGACGCTGTTGAACAAGCCAACGAGAGATGTCCTCTTTGGAGTAGCTACTCATCTATGATTCCATCTAAACCTAGGCCTATATCAGTCAATTCGTGAAACCTACCTACCACCCATTATCACTTTATAAAAGGAAAGATTTACACCCTCAGCCTCAATGACATCAATTTACTATACAATGCATTATGTCAAAAATGCTGTTTAAGGCACCGACTTTTCCACCTTTGCTTTACCTGGGCTGTACTCGCTACTTTAAACACTATTCTTTTTCTTTCATCCATCTTTCTTCCCCAGAAAATAAATCTGGCAAGGGTAGATATATAAAGGTCAAAAAGCCAGTGGCTGAAAACACTAAGGATGGTGACAACAAGCCTGGCCCACTTCAGCAGGGTATTTAACCTTAGTTTAGAGAATAGTTGGTACATAAACCTCCCAATAGAGTAGAACTATGGCGTTTGAATGGAGGAATAGTTCAATTATACTGTCCAAGGCACTGTGGGGAGCTTTGAGAGAAAAAACAAAAACAAAATATTCTGTTGTGGTCTGTATCCCACCTGATGATATGCATTTGGAACCCTTGGCATTATCAGGAATACCTATAATGCCAAATAGTTATTAATCTTCATCAATAACCTCCTCACAGTATCTTTTAAACTAACCCCCTTATTTGTCAATACCCCTATCCTAATTATCAAGTGTTTTCCAACTTCATTTTCACCAGCTTTTTTTTCCATTCCTTTTTGCACTTGCAACCCCTCGGAAAAGCTGCCAGCCCAGAGCCCCCTCATAAGCCTGTCCCCAAACCACGCGACACCAAAGCTGCGACGCATAAACTCACGCAGGAGGCTCCTCAGACTGAGGCCAGACGTTCAGACGAAGACCCCAGATCTGTTAGTCAGGGGAGCCCCATACACACAAGAAGCTCCCGTAGCCCACCAGGAGATGGCAAATCCAATGAGTTCTCTTGCAATGAAACGCTACCAGACAGTGATAGCAAACCCCGGTGCAGCAATGAAGATGGTAACCGATAGCCTCACCAGTATCCCCTTTTATTAGATTAGTGTTGGCCACTCAGTCAGTAGAATAGTATCATACTGTGGTCTCCCTTTCCCATTTCCTACATTTTTCTCCCATAAGGACTTCTAGTAATAGCCTTTTCAGAGACAATACAATCTGTATTTACAACAGTCTATTTTGTAGGTCAAAAAATGGTCAAACAATTTAATCAAAATGTGTTTCTAGTAATTCAAAATACATGTAATGTGGACTTCTCTGGTGAGGATGAGGTTATTTTTGTAACAGGAAATTAAGTATTTTAGCAACAATTGAGTTTTTCAGTTATTGATTAAAGCAATTTAGAAATTTGCATAGATCCCTACTGTTTGTCCCCATTTACAAACTACAGTCTTTATGAATATGAATTTTACCAGCTTATAATTTGTGTAATTATGATTCAACGCCACAGTAGTAAGTACACAGTCACCCTCAGCCTTAAGTGGCTCTGGCTAGGACACCAAACTACCATTATGGCTCATCTTTCATGGTTTATGTTGTTAATCCGCAGTGGTCTCCAATACAAATCTAACAAGCCTTTAATACATGTATGTTCTTCTAAAGTAAGTCAAGACTTTTTTCCTGGAACACTAGGGTCATCCAGGAGATCATTCCAGAAGTCTTCCAGGACATCCCAGCCAATCAGAGAGGAGGAGGAAGAGGAGTACCTAAGGGAAGTGGCCTTCAGCGACGAAGGACGGCAACAAGGGGCACTGAACAGGGTTAGCCAAGAGCCAGAGGGTGAGTCTGTGATGACGGCAGCGTTTCCCCTAGTGTTTTCCCATGTTTCCTCATGTTCATCATTAATCATATCAATTCATTTAACCTTTTGCTCACAATTCTCAACAACCATCTTAATTCACCACAGTCAGTTACTACGGTCATGTGAGCCGGCGTTCAGTTGGTCTTTTCATGATGTCATTTGAATATCTTGTGAGAGCAACAGAGTTTGGGATATTCATTCTGGCTGTTAATTGTAAAGTACACCGATAAACGCAAGTGATATAAACGGCGGCAGGAAAGACCAAGTTTGAGAGAACGGTGGCAGTCACTTAACCGCAGTAAGTGGTAATTTCTGACCAATCAGAGCACCTCAAAAGAAAATGATGTACATCGATTTGCTTCATACTTTCCCCACACATTAATTAACTGGGATGCTAACCTGCCAGCTGCTCTTTGTTATTATACACTCATGGAAAGTATATACTTTACTTGCAAACAAACACTAATGTTGAATGTTATTTAAAATAGATCTCCACTGCGAGTACTTTGTAAACTGTTTTAAAGAGCGTCTTGGAACACTACGCAACACAATGGCCCGTTTAATCACGATTTGCCTCGTGCTTGCTGCCAAATCTCCAGATGTTATCCCTCAATCTCCATTGTACCTGCTGTTCCAATTGTTGATTTGCTTAAGCTGCTCGACAAGAAGCTCAATCAGCTGCCGACTTGTCGTGGAGACCGAGGATACAGCAGTGTATCTTAATGCCCCGTGTCCATGACAAGCTCCTAAAGAAGCCAGCTTTGCAATGCATTCCCTATGAGCGTCAGAGCTTAACCTAGCATCCAAGATCCACGCTCAGCCAAGCTGGGACGACCCTATTTTCACAAATGTTCAACTGACCTTTCGCCGATGCTTGGTCCCAACCAATCACATTCCAATATATTGGAATGTGATATTGTGTCCATGAAAATAAATTACTGTTTTATTGACTACATATATATATATATATATATTATATATAAATATAAAACGTGACCTACTTAACTTGATTGCGTCAGCTTTGCTCTACCTGGTGATCAGCTGCCAGTTCAGTTCAGCCTAGTGCCTAGACAGGCTGTCTGGAACGGCCGACCTAGCTCTGGAGCCGACGCCCACGCTTATCATGGACATGGTGCTAAACAGGCAGTGTTTTAGCGATTCGATCAAGTCGTACATTTACACATCATGCAGCCTTATGGTTATTGGCTGCAAAGTCTTAAGATTGTGATTGTCAGATCAACAGTCGACATCACTTTTGAGGATGCTGAAGCAACTCGGGTGTCTCGATTCCACATTAAAAAATAAAGCATGTTTATTTATGAAGCAACAACTGTTAAATGTTATCAAATATAATCTGAAGCACTTCAAGCCCTCAAGGATTAAAACCCTAATGGAGAAAAGGAGAAACCTTAAAATAAATTAAATTAAATTAAAAGGAGACCAAGAGACACATTTGGCTTAGCCATGATTTCAAACAGTTCAGTTTTGGTATAAGATTAAGGATGGTTAGTTATGGTTAAGTTTAGGCCTTTTGTAAGATTTCGTTATTAGATTAGGTATTACGTTAAAGATTGTCATGTTTACGTATCAGGTTAGAGAGTTTAGGCAAGATATGGTTACATTTAGGTATTATGTTATATGTGGTTAAATTGAGGCATTAGGGTTAGAAGGTTGGTTAAGATCAGGGCTTGTTGCCAGCTGTGTCTCTTTAGTCACTCCCTTAAAAAGAGGGTTCCCAGCTAGGGGAAGTACAATAGTTGGGATCAGACATGGTATACAGAAATGTATATGCAAAAAATAGACAAATCAAAAGATTGTTCCAAACATACTTCCCCCAAAACATGTGACATACTTTGTTTGCTTTAAAAAATAAAAATGGCAAAGTGATATCAGTATGGTGTGTAGTAGGCAGAGTTGTAGAGCTCCGTGTGGTTATGTTGGTGTAGCCAGGGATCTTCAGGGTGGACGGGGAGACACTGGTATAGAGCAACTCTGTTCAGTCATCATACTCTGTAGTGTATGATGTAGTGTAATTCATGCGAAAAGTAAAGTCAGTTTCACATTGTGCTGGAGGATTTAGAAGACATTTTGGTAACCAAATGTAAACTAGTGAAGGGCATTCAAATACCCATAAATGCAGTAACAGCACCATCTGGTGTTAAATGCAGGTAATTACATTTAGTAATTTGGCATTTGATTTTAAATAGACTTGCAGGTGAGACCGAGAACAATCAAAGCATTACATAATTACAGCAACTACTGGACTGTGTATATATATTTTTATATATGTGTAAAAATATATATTTTTTAAATAGGTGGCTTCCAGGTGCATTTGAGTTACTGCATCCAAATAACAGAATACATAAGTCAGTTGAGATGTTCCCAGAAAAGACTAGTTTTCAGACCTTTTATGAAGAGCGGGAGGGATTATGTAATTGCCGTTTGATATATTTGGCCTCTATTTAAGAGATTAAGTAAATATTTATCACAGCCCTCACCTGGGTCTCTGCACCATGGCCACCCATCTGCTGCTCGTCCATCTTCAACTGTAAGCAAATACAGGAACTTGATCCAGAGAGGACATGAGTCAGCAATAAATCAAGGGTAAACATAGAAATGATGCACAGGATGAAGGCAAGCATTGTGTTACAGGGTTGTGCGATATCCATTTTTTTTTAAAAACCTCTCCCCAAACCTCCCCAAGAGGTTTATGGTTGAACAAAAATAATCAACTGATATAAGTAAGCAAGAGCGCATCTTATAACGTCTGTTTCCAATGTGCCATGAGCTGCTGCACTCTCTTCTGCCACACAGTGGAAGCACTCGTCTGCAAATCACTCTCCCCATTCTTGTTTCATACATAATATACCCATAAACCCAAGTCCAGTATAAGGCTACTAGGCATGTTTGAGTAATAGACTAGCAATGAATTATGACCTTCATAAGCTTGCTATTCATAACTTTGTGTTAGTAGGCTAGGCCTATAAAAATAAAACAAGCGCTTATAACGAGAGACATATTTTGAGACTTGATATGGACAGTCATAATTTTATACAACAGTGATATACCTCTATCGGAAAATCGCCCAACCCTAGTGTAACATGCAAAAAAGTAGAATTGTGAAGATGTACTGAAAGCTTCCTGAAATGTTAAGTACCAGTCCCAATAGACAGCCATACATGTAATATGCATCCTGATGTTAGTCCTAATGACCGAGAAGGCTGTTTTAAAAGTAAACCAGAACTAAAACATCTGTATGAAACAAGCCACTTCTAGTGTCAAAGGATTCATTCTAAACAATTTAACCAAGCCAAGAAAGAAATCAAAAGATTTGCCATTTCAGTGTCTTACCCTTCCGCATCTGTTGGACTGTACGCTGCTGGTCCTTCCACCTCGGCTCTTCTTGGAATTTAAAACTGCCCCTGAAAAAACACAAATTACACTTTCAGTAGACGATACACTGTCCATATTCAAGCATTTAGAATTCTTAAATTCCTTAATAACGCACCAATATGAAGGACGGCATAAGTCACGTCTGGCGAGATTGTTCTGGTCCAGTCAGGGAAACCTGACTTGACACAAATCAACTAATGGTGAATATATTTTAGTGCTTAAGTTAAGCAGCTGAATTTGCCAGTGAAGATGTTCAGGTTTGCCAAACCGAAGTCTAAAGACTATTCAACAATACCAATATTCAAATACAAATGCAAAGTTCACAGCACAACTTTGCGCTGGAAAACCCTCTACCAAACTATGGGTGTAAAGCTCTAGTCGGCCTCTAGTTCACTAGTTCAACAAACACTTTCCCACAAAGCAGTCGACAGTTAGAGAGTTTACACTGGCCTGAATAAAAGGGCCCTGCCAGAGGCAAATTGAATACATGAAACAGCACAGAATGAAATCACATTGCACAGAATGTAACGTCAAGCAGCAGTCAACAGCAGTTCCAAATGTATTGAAAGTTGGAAAAAAAGGAAAGACTAGATAAGAAATGGGAGAGTGTTTTGAGTAGTGTGTGCAAGTGCATGTGTGAATCAGCAAGTACAGCATCTAATCCAGGACAAATCTCATTTAAAAAAAACAAAAAAAACCTACCAAGCCAAAAAAACAATTACACCAAACCTCAAACATGCCCAGTGTCATTTGTTTAGTCAGCCCAGTGGGGTAATGGATGGATCAAGAACAGAACACTTCCTTCTCTTTGTGGATGTCCTTCACTTCACTCATACTTGATGTCATTTCGGTTTGCCAGGCTTCCAGCATATATTTTTCAGACACGTTGGCATTTCAAGTGTTCTTTGTGGACTCCTGAGGGGCAGTATAGCATCTGCAAAATAAGCTGTGCCATTCAACTGTCAAATAATGCAGCATTGCACAGGATGTCCTTGCTTTAATTTAGTGGATGTCCTGTAATCCAGTGTCCTTTAGTGGATGTCCTGTAATCCAGTGTCCTTTTAACCTAGTGGATGTCCTGCAATCCCAGTGGTGTTTGTAAAAAACAAACAAGCCACTGGTGAAATGTGTAGTACACGCCAATCTGTCTACTTACCCGACAACACTGCACTCACAAACTACAAATCAGCAAAACCATATTGACCATGACAGCAGGGTAAAAATGCATGTAAAGTTTGGAGGGGGAAAGAACAGGGATACTGATAGAGAGAGCGAGTGAGTGAGTGTGTGTGGAGATGATGGGGGAGAAATGTATGCTCTGCACAAACGCACAACAACCACAGGCTCACCTGCTGAAGTCCAACAACAGCCAAAACACTTCAACCAGCTCATACTATAATAATACACACTGGGTTACTTACTTACTTTCTGCAATTATTGTTGGTTACTTTTTTTTTTTTTTTTGTACGTCCTGTCAGGCTCGAATAATCCCAGCGGTCTCATATTTCCCAAAACTATGACACTTCTTCTATAATACAAAAAAGGGGTCTCCAAACATGATGGAAACAAAACTCTTTTATTGATCTCTCCATTGTGAGGCTTACGGCCATCTTTGTAGCGTGTGGTTGCACACATTCTACATAGATGATAGATGGCTTCGCTGTGTGCATATTGAGTTTCGCCACCAAGTGATAATCCAGTTGGTTACGCAGGGTTTGGAAGTGTAGGCTATATTAACCAGTACTGAATTACTTGACTAGATCATTTTACCTGCAGAATGATATATTATATTATATATTTTTTAAGAATTGTTACGTAAAGGCACAATTTTAACACATTTTGAGATTGATCTAAGTGTCAAAATCACTAAATAATTGTACACATTTGTAGTATGATGACTGCACCATTTATGTCTTGGATGGGGTGTTGACTTTCAAATGATAATTAAATGCTAGTCTAATGTATTTATTCTATATTTATTCTATATTACATTTTAACGCACATTCGCAAATTGCATTGGAATGAAGTGAAGTGAATCAAATAAAAAATGTGATAGAATGTTAGAGACCCCTCCCAAATTTTATTTCATTGGAGCTCAGGTTTCTTCCGGGAAGCTGGCGCCCCCATAATTTGAACTCCGATGTAGGGGCAACAAACCATACGGACCAAACAACCATAGCTCCTGCCTCCTACTACCATCATCTACTGACATGTTTATATTTGCTTACTGACTGTACAGAGACATTTATTCATGTTGTACTGCTGTTCTGTTGCTTTTTAGGGATTCCTATTCGGAATTAACCCACCTGAAGTAAAACTGATCAGTGTTTGGACGATTTTACATTTTAAAAGCTCAATCGTAGTTGGTCTGATCTGATTGCATTAGCGCTGCTATGTCTAAATGGCAATGATTGTAATGGAAGATGTAATGTGTGTGTGTGTGTGTGTGTGTACAGACTCAGTGCTGGCATCGGGGCCTTACCTGAACACAGGACTCCCAGGCTTAGAGACTCTGGAGGAGGAGGAGGAGAAGGCCCAGTTCTTTGCGCGGCTGGAGGCGGGGGCTTCGTCCACCCTGGATTACTCCAAGCTCAACAGAGAGCTGGACTCCACGACCTCCACCGCCGCCGCAAGCCTTGGGTACACACACACACACACACACAAAGAAATGCAAATAAAGGCACACAGGGATACTCGCACACACCAAGGCTGCAAAGACACACACAATGCCGATCAAACAGATGCCGCTGCCATTTTTTCTGTCTCTGTTGTGCATTTAAAGATGTGAGGATTGTGTTATTCCTGGGGACTCTAGCAAGCGATGGTGTGCTCTTCCTTAGGAAACCAGAAGAAGCCAGGGAGGAATCTGAGGATCAAAGGCCAGCGACTGAAAGAATCTCTCCGGGTAAAAAGGGTCCTGCGCTGAATTCACATTAAAATCCCCGTGGGTCTCCCCCTGAACACGTTTGAACCTCGTGACGTCTTCTGTCCTTCAGCACACGCAGACTCCCCCAACTACAGCGATAACTTTGAAGATGACGAGAGCGAGAAGGAGCCCCCAGAGAGGGTGTGTAGGGGTGCAGCGGGTATCTCTGGTCTGTGATCTCTGCATGTGAAGTAGGAAAATGTCTTATGGTGGAAGAAGTTGAGAAGATACCCGTCCTCCCCACGTCTCATGTGATTTGAATCGTGCCGTTTGACCTTACTTTGATGTGACTTTTATATTCCACGGATGTGGTAAATTGATAACTTATAGGTTTGGTTATTTTATTTTTCCCTTTTTTTCAGACGCCCCAAATGTCTTCCTTGGTTGCCAATGGTAAAGAAAGATATTTCTTTATAATATTTATGGTTATGTATGAATCTATGTCTAAATCTAAGTCTGAATAGCTTAACTAGAGACTTGTGTAACACTGTATATGAGAACATCTCATTAGGTTGTGTTTTCCTTAACTTCATGGCATGACTTCATCTCTCTCGTTCTCGCTCTCTCTCTCTCTCTCGCTCTCTCTCTCTCTCTCTCTCTCTCTCTCTCTCTCTCTCTCTCTCTCTCCCTCTCTCTCTCCCGTGCCACTTATAGACTACACAGACCATTAGCAAGCGCGGCAAAAGATAAATTGCTCTCTGTCAAAGTATCACACCTATCTTAATGGGTGCATGCGGGCTCCAAAACATTTTCAAAACTCTTGACATCATCGTTGTCTATTTGTCTAATAATTCAATGTTGTATGCAATTAAACAAATCATGTCAAATGTTATATTGGACAAAAAGATAGACAAACAGTGTTGTAATTTATCCTTTGCCAGGCGCATGGCTTTAAAAAGACAATTATTTCAAGTTGGATCTTACCAGAGGGTGCTTTGACAATGTATTCACTCATTCTATTGTTTATATGTCTGAATGGCTTTTAAAGAGACTCCGACCCTGTGTGTACTGGCTGAATAGAGTGGCCTCTTTCTACAAAAAAGGGGGGTTATATCACCAAGTATCTGAGTCAAACACGCCGCACACGTGCTTTAGAAATACAAAGACAAAGAGAAAAAAAACGTATATTCATTAGGAAATGTTGACACAAATGTCGTCGTATTTTGTCCTTCCAGGTTCAAAAGGCATTACTTCTTAATTTGTGTTGCAATGGGACAAGGGCATAGGCAAAGAACTGTGGGGGGGGGGTGTCTTACAGAAGAGAAAAAAAGAATGTAGCTTTAAGGGAAATGTGCAGTCAAGTGTGAAATTACAGCCTATAGTGCTACATATTGTACCAGAAGCTCGCTCCAAAAACAGTAACAAAAAGAGAAATCATCCCCTAACCTGACCAGAAGGCAGAGCAAAGATGTGACCGTCTGCCCCGAGGAGATGGCCCCTCCAAATGCCCAAATATCAAGGGCGCTTTTCCCGAGCACCGGATCCGCTGGAGCCGCAAAATAACCAAATGAGTAAAAAAATATAAAAAATGAATAATAATAATAATTATTATGATTATTATTAATATTGTTATTATTAATAATATTATTAATAATAATAATTAAGAAAAAGTGTATATTTAGACTACACGTTTATTATGTACATATTTATTATTATTATTATTATTATTATTATTATTTATATTATTAAAATTAGGCTAAATCATAGTACGGTCTAATTTGTTGGTAACTAAAATACTTACAAATGTTAACTATATAGGCCTATAATATATAATTTATAGAAGCATAAATATTTCCAAAAATATTTTTTGCCTTGAATTTTGTAAGGAAAAAACATTTTAAGCAATTTCAACACTTTTTCGTGGTAATGAGAGTCAACAACTGCTGCTAACATTAAGTCGTTTTACCGGCGTGCTTAGACAATATGTGTTAGATCTATTTCCATGCAGAAGTTAGAAGTTAGGCCTATCTAGCTTAGTTTCTACCGTGTGTCTAAATTAAACTACTTTAATTGAATTGCCATTTAGCCTCCGCGAATTTGAATTTCTTTGAAGTGCTCCCCAATTTATAGACACACAGGCCTACACTTGCACTGTCCGTTTAATAATCTGCATTTTGTGAAACGATGCAGCGCCATCTACAGAATGGAGAAAGCAGCGCTGTGCGGTCATCTGCTGTCTGCAGAGCTCCGTTTCTACCTTCCACCTCCTCACAGCTCCCTGCCTGCAGGCTCAACCGGAGAGGGGATGTAATAATCGGGCTATTAATAAAGGTCCACTGCATCTGCGACCAATCGTTGTTATAGGCCCGAGTCTACGACGCATATTGCCTCTTGTTCTAGATCTACATTAAAAGAAAGTTAGGCTGCTGATAATAATTCGGTTACAGGACTTCTTCCATGCTTGCTATTGAAAACGATGCTCCGGCATATAACAAATCCAAGGGTGTGAAGACAAGAAAAAGAGATACATCTAATACAAGCCTGTGGAAATATTTACCGTCTATATCTTCAAAGGCAAAAGGGCTTATAAATCCATATATCTGTGTATATCTCTGGTGCCTATCATTGCACACACACCTCCTCTAAAGCGTCACACAATTAGCACTGTAGTAGTGATGTCTGGAAAAACTCTGATCCCGAATCAATTTCTTATTTATTTATTTATTCCCTCCCCCTTTTCGGTGTGTCAGACCCACGGTAGGACCTCCTCGTTTTTGGACCCCGCGGGTTCCTGCGCTGGCGAATCACAAAGTGTTGGAATCTCTCGCCT